>CM033472.1:251310359-251400359 GCA_019447015.1 Hymenochirus boettgeri | reverse complement strand
CATACGGATTTACATTATGCTGCTAAGTGCATATGCTTTTGAAGTGAAGTGACTACTTGTTTTTTTAATGGACCTCCTGTTTATTCATGTTCATTTTCTAATCATTTTTATTAATTACAGGTTTGCTTTATTGTTCATATTTTCTACCCTCGGTTTATACTCGAGTCAATCATTTTTACTAGTTTTTTTAGGTAGAAATTGGTACCTCGGTTTATACTCGGGTCGGTTTATACTCGAGTATATACGGTAGATCAACTGGACTTGAAGTTTAGTTCTTGAAGATGTTTCGCTAGTCATCTGACTGGCTTTCTCAATTCAGAATGACTTGTACAAAAATCTGTGGCAATTTTGTACCCTGGAAAATCCCAATCTTAAGGATAAAGGACATACCTTTGAAGATTGTAATGTTAACATATTGGCAAAGGAACGTGACTGGTTCAAGAGAGGTGTTAAGGAGGCCATTTATGTGAAAATAAAGAAACCAAGCCTAAATAGAGGTGGGGGGGTTCGACACCAACTGTCTGCCATGTACAATGCTGTTTTGACACCTTACTCTGGGCGTTCCTATAACACCTCTTAGCCACTATCCAATCACACCCTTACCACCTGGCTGTGATATGCTAATTGGGATTTTCCAGGGTACATAATTGCCACAGATTCTTGTACAAGTCATTCTGAATTGAGAAAGCCAGTCGGATGACTAGCGAAACGTCTTCAAGAACTAACAACATATAACAATCACTATTGTACAACATGAGATCATAAACATGAGATTGTGTACAACGATGTTGTTAACTCATGTTGCAGCTGTTCAATAATAAAATAAAAATACAATTTATAATACAACTGATGACCTAGTTGTGGGTGGACATGACATCAGTAATCCTTATACCCCTCCCCTTTCATGTGCAAATTCTTTAGGAAGCACAAGTGTAAAGGTCATAATCACTGTATTATGTAGAGTTTCCTGGAAAAGAAAGTGGCCCAAAGATGTTTTGAAACCAGCACAGTTTATATGTACACAACATAACTGTTTTGGTTTATCCAATATCACAAGTTCATCATAGAACACTTCGAGCTGGGACACACTAGTGAGGAACGCATAAGAAATGCATGCTTGGCAACCCTGTGTGGGCTGCACTGCAATCTGTTTTTGGAGTTCATGTGATCACCATTTTTTTTGTGGATAATGTAATGTTGACAGAATTCTAGCACAAACGCATGGTAATGCATGTGAAATGCACAATGTTTGCACACAAGTTACTGTAGTGTGGCTGCAGCTTTCAAGTGTATTGATGTGATGAATCTATTTATTTACAACAATGCTGAAGATGGCACTGAGAAGCCTTAAAGCCCAAACAGAGGACAAGCATTTTAAAGAAACTTTATCCATGCTGGTGCATGGAGTCCAAATTAACTTGCCAGCACTTTATTTCTGAAGTGATAATTCATCAACCGTATTGAAATGATACATCTGGCTATCAGTATTTGGTTGGTATGCATTCATTAAATAGGACACAGAAAGAGCTTTTTAGTCCCTGTCTGGTTCTTTTTGGATTATTCTGCTGACAGGGGCGCTTCTCTAATGAGGCAGAGTGAGACATTTGTCTCAGGTGGCGCCTTGGGATAAAGGGAAATGAGACAGGGAAGTTATTTTTTTTAAAAAAAATCCTCTTTTTAAAAAAAATTGAGGGTTTGTCCCCTTCACCCACTTAAACCTCCATCGGTTTCCTGCGCCCCACTCCTTTGTAAAGATGGAGTTTACCAATTGTTTAGCCACACCCACAACAAAAGCCACACCCAATCAGAAGCCAAGTCCACCTCGACTATGAACTAGAGAAGCCACCTATTACATATTGGGAGCACCTTCTTACAAAGTTTGTGTCAGGTGCCAAAAACACCAGAAGCTCCACTTATTCTGCACAGATATTTAATGGAATTACCAGATGGCCAAATGCACTGTCAAGCTACATATGACACAGCAACTAAGACTAATGATGTGGTACTAAAAAAGTTACATCTTACCTGACAAGGATCCCGCAATGGTTTAAAGACGTTTGCAAGACTTACTGCGTTGTGGGATCCCGGTCAGGTAAGAGAAAACTTTTTTATTAATACATTGGCCTGTATGCCACAGTAGTAATGGCGTTAAGATTAATGCAAACATTTTGCACTAATCTTAACTAAGCCATTACTACATGGGCTTCACTGCACTATTTCCTAAACAATATTTGGAAATGGTGCGGGCAATGTGATATTAGTTTAACACCCACGCTGACCTGACAGCGTATCGGGTAACATGAGTTCTGTACTAATATACCACGAATATGGCGATATTGCATCGGCCCCTAACAATGGAAAGACTAAAGTAAACTGGGATATTGAAATTTCCTAAGCCTCTTTTTCAACATAAAATAAGATTACTTTAAGGGGTTAACGTTAGGTTTGTTTGTATGTAGACATTCAACCGGTCTCCATTAACCCTTTTATGTTTTGGTTATTTGATGTTATGCCATATACCTGATGAACATACCATTTTGATTTTTATTCTGTACCTTGAGTCAACAGTACCTGGGTGGTCATTTGAATGACAGCTGTTGTTATCAGAGACTCAGGCTATGATAATAGTTAGTGGGAATAAAGGAAAGCAAATAATTTAAGGGGTAACTGTACTCACTCAAACAACTTTACATTATCTGAAACTACATCTTGAGAGACCTAAGAAAAAAAACTCCCATATTTATCTGTTTTGTCATTAAATTATTAATGTTTAGTGAGTGCTCCTAATTGCCCCCACCCTCCCTTACTCCCTGCCTTCTTGTAGTGTCTGCGACACTTATAAGTTCTGCACAGCCTCACCATGGACACTGCTCTGCTTACACATCTCCCCCTCCCTCCCCCCTGCCTTATTTTCTCTGCTGATTCTCTTAAATGTTGCAAAAATCTGAATTTTAGATGAACTTTCCCTTTAAACTGTGTGATTGATATATATATATATAAATATCTTTTTTCTTATTTTTTTTCCTGATCAACCAGATCTTTGCTCTTAAATTTATTTGTTCAACAAAATGTCACTGTGTCAGGTCACATTGGCCCATGTTTCCATTGTTTACTGATCAGGTTAAAAAGACTAAATGACTTTCAGTTTATCACTTTCTTTGTGCGGTGTAGTTTCTTTTTCGTAAAAGAAAAAGGTATATATTTCCGTGAGTAGAGAATTTTCATTCTACATTTTATATCTAAACCCATTATATTATATTTATTCTGCCTCTACAGGGATTTTAGACAGGGCCGCCATCGGGGGTGGGGGGGGTGGGTACTCCAGTATGGGGCCCGGACTTAGAAGGGGCCCAGAGAGTGAGAGAAAGAAAAAAATTCCTGCAATACTGCATTCAGCCACTAGGAACTCTAGGAACTAGGAACTCCATTCCTAGATAGAGAAGAAAAACAGGGCATGTCTGCTGCATGGTCCATGACATGTCGGTAAGTGGTTTTACTGTCTATGTGGCTCCACCCCCTCCCACCCCTTCTCTGAACCTGTAGCTGTTCTGTGCTGTGATCTCCATAGAGAGTAGGAGGGAGTAACTGTAAGTTATACTGATCCCATTTCTACTTGTGAGAGTCCACGAGGGACATTGTTACCCTCTGTCTCACTGCTGTGTACAGGGACTGACAGGCTTGGGGGGCTGCTGGGGCCAGTACCTGCATAGCAGTGATGGGAAACCTTGTCACTTCATATGTTTAACTACAACTCCCAGCATGCCTTGATTGCATTCTGCTACCAGGGCATGCACTGCACAAGGGGTAGGTAATAGCCTAATAGGGCTACTGGGGTATTACCTACCCTATGGGGACAACATGGCAGATCCACACCATCTCTATTCTGCCTATATTCATATCTCCATCTCTGTGTCACATAGCAGTATGGCAGCTCCACACCATCTCTATCCTGCCTATATACATATCTCCATCTCTGTGTAACATAGCAGTATGGCAGCTCCACACCATCTCTATCGTGCCTATATACATATCTCCATCTCTGTGTAACATTGCAGTATGGCAGCTCCACACCATCTCTATTATCAGGATATAGACAGGATAGAGATGGCGTGGAGCTGCAATCTGACACAGAGATAGAAATATGGATATAGGCAGGACAGAGTGTGGAGCTGCCATGCTGTGTGGCAATAGTGGCAGCCTTTTCCCAGACAGTGCACAAATGGGTAGGTGTAAGGACTTGAGCATGTAGAATGGGGTGAATAGATCAATAGTCAATACCAATGAAATACGTTTTAAGCAACACTGATGCAGAATATAATATGGGGTCTAATATGGGATCCAGTCTGTGTGGGCAAGGTATGTTATATTAACCAGTCTGTGCCCTCTGGGCATGAGGGCATCTTAAGTGTGTGTACTGGACATGGGTACATTTACCAGTCTATGTGTGCGTCGGGGAGGTGGAGCATGTCTAGGGCCTGTTAATGTAACGGGCTTAATGTCTAGTTGATATATAACATTGCAGGCAACAATGTAAAATGGGAATAATGGTCTTAAAAATTGGTGTAACCTTAACAAAGTGGGCGTGGTCTTAACAAAGTGAGCGTGAAAAAATAATCTGCATTCACCGCTTCTCTTCCCCCCATATGTCCATCCCTCTTTTGTGTTTTAAAATGTTGGGAGGAATGCGACGTGTCTGAGTTGGTTCGTGTTATGGGGGGGCCAGAAATGTACCCAGTATGGGGCCCAGAAAAGTCTGATGGCGGCCTTGTTTTTATATATTTCTCTCATATATGGTACAATTAAATGGGATGTAGGTTCTATTTTCCTACCTTCCCTATTGCATTACTAACAAATAAGAACAATTTTCTTTTGTTTGCACCTGTCAAAATTGTTTGTCTACCCACTCCAGGGGCACATAAGCGAGCAGGTAAAAAAGTCGGGCAAACAAACAAAATAACATTTCTCTGCTCATACCTTTATAGTTAATTTGGGAGGTTGGGTAAGAGCAGGAGTTCCTACCTTTCATATAATTATATAATATATCGGGGAAATTTCCCAAAATATATTAAC
This sequence comes from Hymenochirus boettgeri, assembly GCA_019447015.1. Taxonomy (NCBI): domain Eukaryota; kingdom Metazoa; phylum Chordata; class Amphibia; order Anura; family Pipidae; genus Hymenochirus; species Hymenochirus boettgeri. The sequence goes on along the minus strand of CM033472.1, from coordinate 251,395,289 downwards.
ACGTAAGGTGTCAGTGATGATCAAAAGGAGCTGGACATCAGATCTTAAAGGACAATTATACTCACCTTCCCTCTGCTCCTCTTCTTTGTTCATTACCTTTTACCCAGGGTGAGGACCTGAACCGCTGTTCAGGTCCTCACCTGAACAGCACTGTCTTAGAGCAACACTGCTCTGGTAGGCTCCGCCCCCTCCCTCCCCGTCGGCGCGAGGCCAATAGAAGGCACGCTCTGCAACAAGTGTGCCTTCCTATTGGCCTTGTCGCCAATGGGGAGGAGGGGGCGGAGCCTCCAGAGCAGCATTGCTTTAAGACAGTGCTTTAAGTTACGTGAACCAAGGGGTGAGGACCTAGCGGTTCAGGTCCTCACTCTGGGTAAAAGGTAATGAACAAAGTAGAAGAGTGGAGGGATGGTGAGTATAATTGTCCTTTAAAGGTTTACTGTGGTCTCCATACATATTTAAAGGAGCTCTCTCATGCCTTTTAAAGCAGCCTTACATTATGTAACATAAGTTATACGCTTATAAGTTTCGCTGTCCTGACTTTCTGAGTATATGACAGTCACATGATGTACTGTGCAAAAAAAAAAAAAAAAACACCCCAAAAAATCTTTTCTAAAGCTAGTTACAGACCTGTAACTCCATACATTAGGGAGAGGAAATAAAAATACTTTCAGTCCTGTGACTAGCTTTAAATACAATTTAGAAGCTTGTGATGCAGCTGATGATGCTCTATCGCAGCAGTGGCCATGCTCAAGACTGAGACTTGGGGGCAGAGCAGTGGCACTGGTGATGTTACAGATCACAGTACTAGCAAAAAAAATACCCTTTATACTGCTGTAACTTTTGATAAACTGCAGCTAGAATCATTTTAAAGGTAAGGTAAAGGTCACTTGTATGGAGACCACAGTTCCTTTAATTAGGGACGAGAGAGAAATAAAATGAGAATGCATAATGGAAGACTGTACACATGTAGATGTAGACAGTAGAACATGTTAACGTACCAGCACATAAACTACTGCCTTGCCCTTGCCATAAAGGGGACAAGCCATGTTTGTTATTGCATGAGATATCCTTACAGCGGAGGGGGCATCTATAACGTTGCCAGATTAGATTTGTGTTTGTCTAGAAGGTTTACAATATAATTGTGTTGGTTCCGGGTGGAAAATCGTTTATAAAGAACCGTTCAGAGCGAGATTAATTTGCATTTGGGGAATTTGAACCTTAGTAACTTCCTCCTAGTGGAATGTATATCTTTACCGCCTTTCACCCCAATCAATACAGACCTTCTCATGTTATCTAGGTGTTGGCGGAAACATGAATATGAAAACATTCCTGGTGCCAGCTCATACAGGTGTGGATACGAACTTTCACGTAATCACAAAGATGTAGAAAAAAAAAATGGTTGTGGTTTCTGATTCCACAGAAGCAGAATCTGTTTCCATCCGTTAAACAATAACATAACATACAATGAGAATTGGGACGGCAGCTCAGTTAGTTTGCGCCACCTGTCACCAATATTTACTTTCGGTTTGGAATCAGGAAGGCCACATAGGCAAGGAGTGGGGTACAGAAAACAAGGGGTAAGGAAATGGGGAAAGGTGACTGCCCTGTGGTTAGAGGCATTAACGGGCAGTGGGCGTTCCGGAGGGGGGGGGGCACAGAGGCTGTCAGTCCCCTCTATTGGACAGGATTTAAGCTCTGAATGCGGGACTCAGGATTTTGTCCCTGCTGTCGGGGCAATCCCCACCCAAAATTCCATTTTGTGCACCAATCGCATTTCCAATTCGCATTGCCAATGTGCACTCTGATCTGTTATTGGACCGTATGTGTGCACATACAGGTGTGTATTGGAACCCAGCGCACATATAAACTCACATTGCAAAAATCCTGCATGTGTTTCCCTGTGTACAAGTGGGACCTAGACCTCAGGGAGGGTCCAAGCTGCAACATTACAGCTGCTTTGTAGAATATCTGTCATGTGGATGGGGAGTTATATTGTACCATCATCAGGTACATAATTATAATTCTGTGCGCTATTTAGGTTCGGGGCCTGTCGTAACAGAATATCAATGCAGAAATAATCATTTTCATGCAGTTACCGGTAGGTGTTATTTTGATGCTGGGGAAGTAGGAGTCAATTCTCCTACCTTAGGTTTTTATCTTTAAACCTCAAATGAACACAAATAGTAGTAAGCCATGAAAGGACTGGCAGGAAAAGTGGGCTAGATTGATTAAAGGGTAAATAACAACCACGTTAAAAATAACAGTTCAGTGACCCTTTAAGTATCTTTGAAGTTAAACTTGCATGACGTCTGCTTTACAGTAAGTATGTGAGCTATTGTAGTCATGAAATGTTTAGAGAACACCGGAGGGCAGTGTGCAAACAGTGTTTATTTACTTTGCTTTAGGAAAAACACATTATAGAAAAAGAAAACCCCATTCCATTCATTTTAAAGAATATAATGAGCCACACGCACTGGTACATGAAAGAGAATATCGCGCTGTTCTCTGAACCCAACGCCAACCGCGTGGTTTATTTCTTTCTGCCTCCAAATAATCAGAAGTTGCTTAGTGTCTCCCTGCTTCTATTGTTCTTTCGGCCTCCATCGACCACAGTCAAGGAAGAAAGTTAAGCTGGGCGTACTGCCGAAGCCCATTGGTTCCCAACTGGATCCAATTGGTATCTGTATACGTTTAAATGACCAATCCCCTTTTAATATATTCACAGTCATTCACAAGATCTGGATATTTTTGCCCTATAATTTCCATTGGTTGCTGAGTAGTAGTGATCGCAAAAATTTAGGTGCAACCAGACTGCAATCCTCCTAGAGAGGTAACATAGTAATACACATAGGGGGAGATCCAATATAGCCCATTTCCGTCTAAAACCCACATTAACCTGAAAAATTTGGGGTTAACGTGGGTTTTATATGGCTTTTAGAGCACAGCGCCATTTCCGAATGTTTTTGGGAATAGCGCTGTGCTAACGATCCAAAACCTGTAGCATTAAGTTTTGCGCTACTTCGTAGCGCGAAACCTAATGCTACGGCTTTTGGAGCGTTAAAGTCCCGCTACTTACCTTCGCCCGATCCCGCGATACAATAACTGACGTAATCTCGTTTACGTCAGTTATTGTATCGCGGGATCGGGCTAAGGTAAGTTACGGGAGCGCAGTTATTGGATCTCCCCGATAGTACCATAGTAATTGAGGTTGAATAAAGACATGATATACATCCATCAAGTCCAACTTTTTCACCCTTCTTTTTAACCCTACCTAACAGTCAAGGGGAGATTGATCAGGGTTGTGTATATTAATATTGTCCCAGATTTACCATAGATTCTATTGGAATTTTCTTTGTAATATGCAATTATTACAATCAATCATTTTTACCGACCACATCTTTTGTCCAAATCTCTCCACAGGTTGTAGAACGTCAAGCAGTTCTTCTGATTGGATTTCCGATCGGTGCCCTCAATCAGAAATCCAATCGGAATAACGTCTGCCCATGTATGGCTAGCTTAAAGGGTCACTATACTCACTCAAACATCTTATCGATTTTCGATAATCATCTACTTTCGATTTTGAAAAAAATCGAAAATTTGAAAAATCCGAGTTCCATGAAATCCGGGAGTTCCGAAAGTTTCGTCAGGACTTATGAAACTCCTCCTATTCGAACCCACATTACATCTCTAGTGAATACTCCTAATTGCCCCCACCCTCCCCTAATCACTGCCTTCTTGTAGTGTCTGCAACACTTGTAAGTTCTGCACAGTCTCACCGTGGACACTGCTCTGCTTACACATCTCCCTCCCTCCCCCCTTCTTTCTTTTCTCTGCCGATTCTCTTAAATGTTGCAGAAAGTGTGCTGGCAGGCAGCCAAAGATCTTAGTAAGGTGTCAGGGATAGGGAACATATTATAATTTCTGCTCCTGGAGTGACAGGTCTTTCCCTGTAAATGTTGTGATTTCAAATGATGATTTCTCAGAATCTACAGCACAGATTGTTTATTAAAATGCATTTCTTACTGTTCCTTTTGTTTTTTATTTGTATATTAGCAGTTTCTCCTGTAACCCTGTTACACTGCTTCAGCCTACTGAGCGATACATCTGCCGGTAGAAATAATTGGGCATAAGTTGGAAAAACACTTGCTTGAAAATTCCCACCCGACCCTGCATTTAAACACATATACATAAGGTGTGGTTTCCTTAAAGGGGAACTGTGGTCTCCAAACAAGTTTATTTTAAATGAAAGGGCATATTCCTACCTTTAAAATGAGCCATCAACCACCTCTCTATGTGCTGCACAGCCCAAATCTGCGGTCAGAAATACTACTTCCTCCTCTAATCTGCGGTTGGCACATGCTCAGTGCATGACTGATGAGTAGGAGGGGGGTGGGGAGAACAGCACAGCCCACAGCACTGCTTTTTTTTAATGCCTCCCACTTGCTGGCCCTTCCCACTCACGGCCCTGTGTCCCTCCCCTTGCAGACCCAACCTGGCCCATCTGGTGATGCTGCTTTCATATTACACATAAAAATGTAAATATCTTCAAATCTATGTAAAAAAAAATAATGAAAGTAAATTGCAAAAATCCCCAGGAAAGCAATTCCTGTCAATTTACCTAAAGTCATTTTTGGACCACAGTTACCCTTTAATCCCTAAGTGCCCCTCCTTGAAATATAGGTTGGTGGAAAATTTTCCCCCTGGCCCGATCTTCGTTTTTTCCGATCGATATTGTTGAGCAGTTGATCGGAAAAAGGAAAACAATTATTCTAAATTTTTTTTAGGTTTTGATTTTTTGAGCGATTCGCCAAATTCAATTGATTGATGCTGTGTATGGGGGGTTTAACTATAATTATTGGAATATTGTACAACAATGCCGCACACTGGAATGTCAAGTGTGCAACTATCAGTGCTTCTCACCATTATCATATATATATATATATAGGTCATTATATATCAAGGTCAGTTTACTGGAGCTGTAATTAACAGTTGATGCTGGGTACGTTTTATCACTGCAAACCCTCCTTCTAATGTCTTTCACTTTCCTCCCCTTCCACTCCAGATGTGGCATTGAGCCGTGAGCCATAAATCTGCATGGAATTGTTATTTGCGGTGATTCTGGAAATATTCTAAATAAAAACTTTCCTCCAGCAAATTCTCCCAGGTGTGTTCAGATAAATACCTCCTAGTATTATTACTAGCAAACCCCTGGCGCGCTCACCATGACTCCCTCCTCCCGGTGGGTGGTGGTTAGATGATTTCCCTGGTCCTAATGTGGAAATGGTTGTAGGCGGCGGTATGATGACGTCATGGCACGCATGTCCATCGTCCGTGCATATCGACAGGTCTGTTTTAGTATATTGGGTTATTATTATGGGTTTAGAAAACCTTGTGCTATTGTCGCTGTATTCAGAGCGATTCAAAGAGGATTTATCTTTGTCCCTCAGTCTCATAGTGTCACTGTGACAAGACGTAAAAGAAATCCTAGATTATTAATAATATGAGGGGTAATTGTTATATGTAGGGTTGCAACAGGATTGCCAGGCATCCCTACTTGGACAGGATTGTCCCCACCCTTGTAATGCCTACTTCCCCCTCTGGAACGTTCTAACCCCACACCTACTCTATCCCTCCACCATGCCCCCGCCCTGCTGTCCTCTCCCACTTGGGTGCCATGAAACCCTGGGTTTAAGAAACATAGACAATCTACCATTACCAATTTATTAAAGGGCAACTCCACTGTAAAGAGTTAACTTTTTAAAAAGGAATTGATTATTCCTACCTCCCAATATCATTTTGTTGAGGAGTTACAGCACATACAGTTTCCATCTGCCAGGTAAGTGTCCTGAGCCTTCCTGTATTTAAAATATTGGGGGTAGGGGTTTAGGAATAACCAATTCTACCTCCCTGCCCCAGGTACATTTCTTTTAATATAGTTTAATGCAAAGCTAAATATATGCTGATACCGATGTAGTCTGCATTCTGCATTTGATAGAAATATTGACCAACCTTTCCGCCATGCTGATTAGACATGGACTCGAACCTGTACCCGGGTTAACAATCTGATTTTACAGATCGAGGTGGACTCAGACATTTCGAATTTTTCAAACTTGCGGAACTTTGTTTGAAGATTTTTGTATAGGTTTTTTTTTAGAGTTTGTGAACCCTCAAATCCGTTTATGGGAGGTTTACCAAATTTGTGAACGCTAGAATATGGGATAATTATCGATTGTGGAATGCGGAAGCTTGAAAGCAGTGCGCCTGTCAATGATGTTGTTTTTTTCATGTGCTGGCTACTTGAACGTGCTCACCAGACCATTTCCAAGGTTCCAGTGTTGCAACTACCGCCCCCGCCACCCCTAGACTGCAGGAGGGCCTGGACGGTAGGAGGACCCACCACAAGCCCACAACCTCCTGTTTTAAAACAGCTGATCATGCGTATGGAGGAAACATACGCGTGACCAGCTGTTTAAAAGACCGGACCTAAACTTCTGGAACTGAACCGGAAAATCGGGTCCAGTCTTTTAAACAGCTGATCACGATTATGTTTCACAGGGGTATCCCACCAATCTCGCGGGATTCTTACAAGATTCTCCCGCATTTTGGGGTAGTCTTTCACACCCCACCCTGCCTAGAAGCCTCAAATGGCAGGGTGGAATGTCTGTTTTCATTCATATGCCTGGAGGGGGTTGGTCAGGGGCTCGGTCTTTATATCTCTAGGGGGGGAGTGCACGCTCCTGCAAGGTCCTAGAGACATGTACAGTAAGTTACCTTTGCTATACCTTTATTTGCTATACCTTTATTTTAATCTAATTTTTCAGAAGCCTGAAAATCCAAAATGGAAGACATTTTACAAAGTTTGCCCATCTCTTATGCTGATTTTAATAGGAAGAGGTGCCATCCCTTGCACGTTTTGTGACATACCGTGAGCACAAACACAGCCATGAATGGTCCCAGCTCCACATCGTGATGTTTCTATAAAAGTCAGGTGGAAAGTGAAATCTAGTAAAGGGGAAGTACCAGAATTTCCCCACCCCCATAGTTTTACAGATATGTTCTATCTATTGCTATAGAGAAGATTCCATACAGTGTCAGGTTTCCCCCCCGAACAATAATAAAGGCCGATCAGTGACTAAAAAAGATGCAGTAGGTGTGGATTTCTATAAACACCTCAACTTAACCTTCTACTGGAAATGCCAACCAGCCTTTTATCTTGTTGGGTTCAAAGGTGGCAACCCTAACTATCGTCCGTGTATCTTTACATTTATGGCTAGCTTGTAATTGTGCATCAATCCTTTGTCACTGCATTGATTTTAGAGTGGAATAATGTAATTATAGTACCCACAGGGTCACCTTGGGTCAGGGTTGCCAGGCATCCTCATTTGGGTGGGATTGTCCTGACTGCAGTCCCGCAGTCAGGGCTTAAATCCTGTCCAAATACTGGTCCTGACAGCGATGCCGACGGTGGATGTTCGTCTGCACCGTTGTCGGTTGTTTTTGACAACAATGGTATTATTCTTCCTGGTGGGCACCTGGTATTATTCTTCCTGGTGGGCTTCTGGTATTATACTTCCTGGCGGGCTTCTGGTATTATACTTCCTGGTGGTCCCTCGGTAATACATTCCTGGTGGCCTCATGGTCGTTATACTCACTGGAGGGGGGCCTTCTTGGTATTATACTTCCTGGTGGGCCTCTGGTGTTATACTTCCTGGAGGGCTCCTGGTGTTATACTTCCTGGTGGGCCTCTGGTATTATACTTCCTGGTGGGCCTCTGGGAAAACAGCTAGCCCACAGCACTGTTTTTTTTAATGCCTCCCACTTGCTGGGACTTCCCACTGACGGGCCCGTGTCCCCTCCCCTTGCAGACCCAACCGTGCCCATCTGGTGATGCTGCTTCCATATCACACATAAAAATTTAAATATCTTCAAATCTATGTAAAAAAACAATGAAAGTAAATTGCAAATCCTCAGGAAAGCAATTCCTGTTAATTTACCTAAAGTAATTTTTGGACCACAGTTACCCTTTAAGCTGAATGGGTGACATCTAGCCCCTATTTAAAGGAGCATTTCGCTTTTTAGCATACTGCGCCTTTTACGATCAGTTTAAGAATTGTTAACAATCATTCATTTCCGATTGGTTTAGCGATTGTTCCTTACGTTCGTTACTGTTAATTAATACTAACGTTCATAAATCTACAATAAAGTGGTTGTAGATCTATGATTTACGATCCCCATAGAAAACCACTCCGGTAGTTTACTACTGCATAGTATTCTACGGCCGAAGGTTCGTTAATTACAAACGTTGCATTCGTACATTCGTACATTATTGATAACATGCAATATCGCTAAATTGCTATACTGCTTTTTTACAAATATCCAATCTGAAACATCTTACATTTCAGGTGTAAGTAAAGTTCCTTGCTCTTATAAACTATTTTTTCTGTGAGCAGTTTTGATGTAGGTGTAAGGTGACAGAGTTTTTACAGTTGGAATGCTGTGTGCAGTTTTGATAGTTTGTTTGTGGGGGAAAGTCAGGTCAGATGGAAGAGGGAGTGGTTAAAGAGGAGGGGGGATAATGCTCCTGAGTGAAACGTGCTGGCTTGAAGTTCATGCAGTAACACACACACACCTCAGAGTAGGTGCTACTTACATTTCATTTATAGATTAAGATGAGGTAAAGTAATTTTATCAGTGCAGTCAAGTCATGCAAATAACATTTGGAAGAATACCTAGATCAATAAACCTTTCGGGCTAACTCTATCTCTGTCGCCCCCGTTAGGCAATGTGCCGAGCTTATAATGGCTCTCAGTGAGTTGCGAATTTACCTATTGCCAATATTTAGCGCCAGCTATCAATCTTAAAGAGCTGTTATCAGCTCAACACAGTTTTTGTTAACGCCACGACTCGTATTGTGTCTTAAAGTCACGTTAACCTTTGGCACATAGTTAACGTACTTTAATACACAAATAGCCGTATATGCGCTCGAGTACATAGCCCTGTTTATGTATGAATTAGATGCTCTTTTTAAACCCCTTTCCAGTTCCAAGATGTCCCTTTTGTATATGGGATTCCAAAACTTGCACGCATATTCCAAATGAGGCCTTACCAGTGCCTTGTAAAGAGGGAGAATTATATTTTTCTCTCTTGAATCTATTCCCTCTTTATACAAGATAATATTTTGCTAGCTCTAGCCGTTGTCCCCTGGTACTGATACTGGCTATACACTGACTTGACATGAACATCAAATAAATCGTAATGTGGCAGTAAGTTAGATTTAAACTTGTTTATTGAGGTTTCTTGACGTAGAGAGAGGGGAATAGAATTCCAGAAGATGGGAGCCAAAAGAGAAAAAGGTTTAAAGCGAGAGGAGGCAGTGTGAGTGGGGGTCTATATAAGAGATGGTTCTGTGATGAGCGAGGGTACGGGCAGGGACATATGGGGACACAAGAGAAGAAATATAAGAAGGAGTAGAAAGCAAAGGGATTTAAATGTTAAGAGAAGGATTTTTTAGATATGAGCTGTTTAATGGGGAGCCAGGTAGATGTGCGGCAGAGAGGAGATTTAATATCCCGATTGTTAGAGAGCGAGACAATGCGTGCGGCAGAGTTGAGTATACTGGAGGAGAAAATAGGGAAGCAGAGGTTACAGTAATCCTGACGTGATGGATGAGAGCATGGATAAACTTAGCAGTGGTTGGAAGAGAAAGGAATTACTTTTCCTATTCCAGGTAAAGCCTCCCCCAGACATTTTGCTGGGGGCCCAGTTATTCCTAGTTACACCCCTGCATCCTAGATGCCATGTTATATGTTTTCCGGCTTTGCTAAAAGTTTATATTTCCATCTAATTAAACTGATGCTGCAGCATTTACAGCTTATGAATAAAACAGGATTCAAGGGCTTAGTGTGAAAGGTGGGAGGGAATTGCTGTGGGCCATGGGCAGTTTATCTGTTGAAGGGTTGATCTTTAAATTGCAGGGAAACTGATGTTTTTGTTCCACAGGAAGTCAGTTAAAAAAACACAGACAAAAAAAAAAAGAAGAAGAAGAATGGGGAAATGAAAAAACATTAACAATTAGTCAACAGCTTGGAAGTTTAATCTACTGCCAAGAATTCCAAAAACATGTTTTTTACGAAGAGGTATTATTAAAACAAAGAGTCGCGGTCATATTGGGTCATAATGTGCTCCAGGAATAGACTCAACAAACAGGGACAACGAGGGGAGCCAGGCTGAAGAAAGTTAACAAGGGACAATGGAAGGGCAGCATTAAAAAACTAGTCATTACAGTCTGGATAATATTATCTCCAAACTTTTGGGATTACCAATTTTATAGAGTTCATTTTTGGGTAGCCATAAGGATGAAGTCCCCACAGGTTTAGACCATGCTCCCCTCACACACGTGCTCACATGATGGTTTGTTTAGACCCAGTGATCAGGTGTTTAGATCAGTTATCAGCCTGCTCCCTTCGCCATTGTGAGGGGCGATAGTCGCTCCCATGGCTGAAGCCCTACCACATGAAAAACAACTACGCATTTGTTTATTGCATTTGTATGTGTTCCTGTTTTACATCTCTATCAAGGAAATGAAACATACATGTGATCCAGACACTATAATGGTTTACATATATTTAAGAAAAGCAAATCGTTATGGAGTGAACGCACATATTGAGGCCTAGTTACTGTGATTTATATTATAATTTGCACACAAGAATTGCCAGCACATGTTCTAACTAACCCGCAAGGTGGCATTTACCAGCTGCCTAGAAACATGTAAAGGTTCTGTTTAAAAGGAAACATTGGACCCATATGTCATTGTTAGCTAGAATACACAATACAATATTCGGTCCGACCGACCAACATTTCAGTGTTTTTTTCTTAGTTCAGATGAACGCACAATCAGACAGGTCAGAAAATCAAGGCTGATCCTGTGGTCCCCTATGGAACCGCACACTCAGTCGTGGTTACTGCAAACGAGCGGCTGCTTTTGTGGCAACCAACAGTCTTTTCCTCCTCCAGGACAACGGTCGGTCAGGAGGAAAGTTGTATGGTGTGTAGTACCTCCTTTAGAATTCAACATTTTTTGACAGCATTTTATATGGTTAAAAATTAAAGGGCAACTATTCTTAAAAAATTTACTTTAAGAATGAAAAGTACGTGGGACAGGGAGGTAGGGTTGATTATTCCTACCTCCCAATATTGTTTCATTGAGGAGCTACTAGTGGTCAGTTTTAGTGCTGGGTCTTCCTGTATTAAAGATAGTGCTGAAGCATTCAGGAAGACTGGTGAAAGCAGTTTTCTTGCTACTCAAAGAAATTATATAGAGGTAGAAAGTACCAATCCTACCTCCCTGCCCCAGGTACTTTTCCTTTTAACTTTTTTTTTTAAATTAATGCAGTTATATGCACTATAGTTCTCCTTTAACTTACATGACAGGCCAGCATGAAAGAGCATAATAAATATAACAGGATTCCTGTTTCCTTGTAAAAACGTGCAGGTGTATCCCATACACACAGCTTTAGACAACTAGAAATGTTTAACATTTACTGTCCCTTTAATTAAATCCAAGGACGGGAGGAATATGCTGAAAGGCAGATTGGGCCGGGGCTATTTTTAGCCGACAATACAAATTAAATTCGTTAGAAGATCTAAAAATATCTCGAGTTCAAGGGTGAAAAGAGCCAAGTAATTATCTGGTTTCCTTTACTAGTTAGACAATAATAGCCCATCAGATTCCTTACAGGAAGATCTGGGAGGCAGAACACGATGTTACTAACTGTGGGCGCCACCAACCAGCACCATGCACCGTCCAGACACACAACGTTTTACCATCAGCAAGAGAAAGTGTTTACCGGTTTAGAGATAATAAATTCAATAACAAAACACGTTGTTAACAATAGTGTAAATGGGTTCTAATGTAATAGCACAATGCAATTAGATCAGCTTTCTCCACTGTAGGGTTATGGGGATGATTATGTTTCCCTAGGAAGGCAAAAGCTGAAAATCTAAGTAGTAAATGGTCAGGTAATATGGATTATGTGGCCTTACAGGAAAAACTGCTCTTATAAAAAAAACATCAATAGATTAGATGGTGGATGGATGGATGGATGGATGGTTGATTGATAGATGAGCTAGATGATAGATAGATATAGAGATCTTAGTAGATGTAGTGTTATTAGTGTTGTGTGTATGTGAAGTGCTGTGTGTAGTGTGTGTAGTGTGTAGATTGTGTGTGTGTGTGTGATGCTTGTAGTGATAGTTGGGGGGGGGGGGGTTTGTAGTAGTGTTGTAGTGGATCTAGTTGTGATGGTCGTGTGTGATGTGATGTTGTGTCGTTTTTTTTTATAGGGGGGGGGGGGGGGAGGGGAGTTGAATAGATGTGTGATAGATAGATTAGTTTTGATTTGTGTTTTTGATGTGATAGATTAGGTGATAGTTTGATATGTTTAGGGTGATTTAGATTGGTGTGTTGATGTTGTGTTTTTGTGATTTTGATCGATAGATTTGTAGTAGATTTAGATATGATAGATGATCGATTCTTGATAGATTGTGATTTTGATAGTGATGTTTTTGTTGTATTAGATTAGATAGATTAGATTTTTATAGATTTTTGTGATATTTCTGAAACCTTTAAGGGTAGGTGGTACTCCTATTTCTGTGCTTGGTTTGTCATTTTTTTATTTTAGTGAGTGCTCCTATTCCCCCCCCCCCCTCCCTTACTCCTGCCTTCTTGTAGTGTCTGTGACACTTATGAGTTCAGCCCAGCCTCACCATGGACCCTGCTCTCTTTACCACTCTCCCTTTGGCTCACCCTGCTTCTTTCTCTGCTGATTCCTTAAATGTTGCAGAAACATACATACATTAGTAAGAGGTCAGGGATGGGTCACGTATTATAATTTCTCTCTCTGGAGTGACAGGTCTTTCCTGTAAATGCTGTGATTTCAAATGATGATTTCTCAGAATCTACAACTCAGATTTAAAATCCGAAAGTGGAATCTTGCTGCATCTACGTAAATGTACTATTTTTGAAAATTCAAATTTTTAGAGCAAAGACCCTTTAAAAGTTGTATTTGTAATTAAAATTTAATTGAGAAGAAACAAAAACATTCCTATTCTTGTAGGTTTGTAGAGGGCTAATCCATTGCGTTATCTTACACAGGACACCAATCAATCCTCATTGCTATAATTGATCAGACAGCCAGGATTTACAAGGATCACAAGGAGCCGACCAATATCATCATGACATTCGATGATGTCATGTTGGTAAATCACGGCCAATCGAGTGACTGGTCCAGCAAAAATCATGCCCATTTACCGGACCAGCACATTACCAATGGTTCAGTTAGCCAGGAACAAAAACAGCCCTTGTGATCTAGGCCTCAGTTGCATATAAAGGTTTCCGTGTAATAATTAGAATGTGTTGCTCGGTTATGCTGAGCTGTATATCACCTAAAGTGTAATTAAGCAGGAATATCATTATATCATGTTAGTAGCCCCCGGTGATTGCGATGAAGACAGCTTCATTATAACTATAGATTTATCACCTCTTAGCCATGTCCCAGAAGAGCATGTTTGCAGGATACACACACAACGTAGGGAATCAATCAGTAAGGGGGGGAATCTGTCATTGTTACTCATTACTGTTATCAAACACAATCCCCCAGGATTCTTTCAGGATATCCTCTAACACCGTATTGCACATTGTCATATAGTCAACTAACATCTTTCAACCACCCAACCCCCAACCGATCAAGATGCTGAAAGGGTTAAATAACAGCTGCCTATAATAAGACGAGAATCTCGGATTCATTTGGTTTCAATCAAAGGAAAATCTGTTTGATATGTCGGATATTTACATACAGAGAATTGATGATTAGTATTGCACTGTGTAATAGAAAGGATTTGCATTAATGTTACGTATAATTGAGAACAGAAAGGCTATGAATTATTTCCACTTGTAGCAAAGTGCAACATACATTTTATTTTATACTCATAAACATAGATATTACCCAGGAGTCTCTCCTCCTCTCATTTGCATATGAGAAATGGAGCTCTAGCTCCCACTATCCTTTATCTATTTAATCCCTTTTGAGAGGATTCCCTGTAGGCAAAGACTATAAAATAAAAGTTTGCTTTCTAGGGAGGTAGAAAAGCCTTCTACCTACCTGCCTGGGGTGTTTCAACTGGGAATGAGTGGAGACAGCCACACATACACAACAGAAGGTGAGTTGCCAGCTGTGACAACTTATTGCTGTAGATCATAACCACCCAGCAGAGCAGGATTATCCACAAGGCACCTGCCTACAAGGCCCAGTAAACACCAGAGTGCCCAGCTTCTGTTTGTCTAGGGCCCCTATGATAGATTAATCCACCTTTGCTACCCATAGAGGAAGGAGTAGATTTCCCTATAGTTGACCTTATGAGTGTGCAGCACCATATCTAAATAACAAAAGTGCTGATCAATTGCAGTACCACCTAAAAATGACCTGTGTGCAACTTTATCAGAAATGGGAGGTCTGGCAAATGATAAATGCTGGTGGGCAACCATTCAGTCTCTTGTATACTGGCTATTGTACAATAAGGGGTTTTCAAGGGTGCAAAGGTTTGCTACAATCTGCAGCATCCAATCAGATATTAGATTTTTTTTTTGATTGGCTGCCGCGCAGCTGCAGAACAGTATTATGGGCAAACTGTGGCACCTCTTTTTACATTAGTAAAAACCCATTGGTGTCAATTGAATGAAATGCCTTCATTACGTACAGGGCCACATCTACCATTAGGCAGAGTGAGACATTTGTCTCAGGTGGCACCCCTGCACTGAAGAAGAAAGGCGGCAGACAGGCAGTGCTGAAAAAAACACACGTGGCCACGAAAAGTGTAAGCACCTCCCACATGACTCCAATACACGGTACCTTAAAGTTGCTTAAACTCAACACCACGTGTACCACGTGTGCTGACTCCAGGAGTCAGCACACACACACCCTGCTCAGCATAATGTACAGCTTCTAGTCAAGAAGGAAGTTAGTGGAACCAATCAAAATGCTCCTATAATAGACAGAACTATTCATTCCTTGCTGCCTATTGGTCCTCGAGGCTCCACCTCTTGTGTGAGCAGGTGATTACTCCAGCAGAAGCAGCCAATAGAGAGAAGGAGGGAGGGGCTGGTGTGGCACAGTGGCAATTAGGTGCAGATATTACAGAGAGAGCAGGCCGAGCAGCTGCAGCATGCAAATGGCGAATCTTCTCAGCATCTGTTGCCTTTCCTTATGCCTACTATTGTGACAGAGACTCTATGACAGACTGTGAGTTTTTTGTGGGACTAAATGACTCTTATTGAATTTTTCCTAGTAACACATATGATGTTGTTAAAAGGCATTTTATATGGTTAGTTAGCTTTATTAGTTTGTTGGGCTAGGTTAGATTAGTTAGGACCCTGCTGAAAGAGTCTACCTTAATGAGGTGGCAGGTTTCTAAATCTTTAGTCTAAAATCTTTGATACTAAAGGAAGTATGGCATTTCTAATGTATTGTAACAGTTGAACCAACATATAAATCAAAGCCATAAAATAAGTTTTTTGAGCCAAAACACTGAAAGGAGCAATATGGAGTGGCAACACAAGTAGTTTGAGAAAGGGATGTAATATCTGTTTATAGGAATTTACATTATTCTAATTGACTGTCTGACGAACTGTTTAAATACCTACAAGATAGGAAGTTCAAAAGTTCAGTTTACCCATCCTACCAACAAGCCATTGCCATCAGCAAAACCACGCCCATGGATATAACCACGCCCACTTTAATGTGGCGGCACACAAAGGCAGCTTTCAAAAGTTTGGCTCAGGCAGCGAAAACCCTAGAAGTGCCCCTGATTACGTAAAAATTAGTCCGTTACCTATGGTAAAAACCTAATACCACTAGCGAGTTCTAACTACCACTGCGTATGCTGCATGATACGTCAGGCTATATGGTTTGTAGGACGCAATGTTAGTCCTAGGCTCTACTGACGTGATTTTGCTACGTTTTGCGCTCCGTTTGCACTGCAGTGACATATAGGGGGCGATGCAATATTTTGTCCGACACAACTTACCTGCCGTGATGCAAAAATCCCTGTGCGAGATTTTGTACATCGCGGGATCTCTGCCAGGTAAGTGCGCCGGCTAACACCTCCCATTCAGTAAGTTTTGCGTTACATAGTAGGTACTACTGTCCATGCTATTTCCGAGCATTCTCAGAAATGGCGCCGGCAAAGCAAACTCAGTGTAAAACCCACGCTAACCTGATAATACATCGGATACCGTGGGTTTTACATTGACTTGGGCATTTTGTGCCCAATATTGCATCACCCCCTTAATTTATAATGTCAATTGATCTCTGCAAAAGTGTTTTTAGTGGGCCTCAGCCTAAATGGAATTGAGAGAACAAAATGGCATACAACCAGGGTAACTTTTGGCACTTTGGACGGGCAGTTGAAGTGAAGACTGTCAATGTCTAATTTAATTCTCTACTTGTTTGGAACATTGTTGAGCGTTTGTCTATATTATATCCACGTGCCAGTAAAAACTGAATCCTGCCCTTATTCATGGCCTGCGGATTTATATTTTGCTTTATACACGGAACCTTCCAAAAATGCGATTAATAAGAGAAGAATGTCAGCTTGTATGAGCCCTTTGTCAGGCTGCACCAGCTAATTCCTACACCCAAGTTATTCCCGTGTGTTGGATGACATGGGAAAGTGGATCACCACCTAACAAACACTGCTTTGTTCTAAGAGGGATCCCAAACCTACCTAATGCCTCTCTAATATGGTCATTCCAAAATAGAAAGAAACAATGTAGGGGGATCTTAGAGGGAATATTAAAAGACAAGTTATAAATTTTAATAAAGCAAAATCCAATATCAATCCACTGTACCAGGACGCTCAATGTTCAACTTGTAGCGTTCGCTATAGGATTCTAGAGTTGAGTTTTTTCCTACTTTAAGGATTGTGGTACAATACCTTAAAGGAGAACATACGTTAAATGATAGAACTTTCACAGAAGATACAATAGCAATCTAGCACTCTGGTTCATTGACTATTTTTCTAAAAGTTTTTTATTATAAGGGCATCTATACTGAAAAAAAATGTAGCTGATCTGTTCCTTGTTTCTTTAGATATGCAATCTTAAACATTATTTTTCAGCTGTCAATCAAGTGCATTATTATCATAAGCTGTGTGATTTTTTTCTGTTACTGGAATGGTGGCAGTTGGTATGTGTGAATTGCATGGTGGGAAATTCCCTCTCCCTGTGATGGCTCATAGTGATTACTGAGCATGCTCGAATACAAAACATCAGGTCAAGCAAGTGCTTATTTTTCCAGTACAGTTGCTGTTTAATACAATATAGAACTTGGTAGCGGATACCGGTTTTTAGGAGTGCATGAAACGCAAAAGTAGCCGTGCCCGAGCATGTGGTCCTCAAAGGACTGCCCAATAGGCCGTGGTTTTCGACACGTCCGATCACCCATTTGTCCGATTTGCACGAACGAACGATTGGACGTCGGTCATGGACACCCAAATCCATGCCAAACAGCCTAAGGGAAGGATGGTGGTCGGCACCCGAGCAAATCGCTTCCAGGGACACCATATGGGTCCGTGGCTCTGCTAGTGTTATTAAAGCGTTTGTGCTGTGGCATTAATTTGCCAGTTTGTCCTGTGTGACACGTGCCCTGCTAATCTGGGCCTGCTGCTCATGAGCGATACGAAGAGATCATTCCTCTATTACTAAAACCAGGTTGACTATCCCAATGTCCTGTTTTCCTGTCTCCGATTTACTGGCCTGAACCCAAGGCAGCGGAACTTGTCTCTCTTCTTATCGCCTGTCACAATACGTCGCCCCCTTACACAATGTATAGAGAGGGGCAGAGAGAGATGTTTGGCAGCTGCTCTCTATCCGGCACAACAAGGAAAAAGGAGAGTTGTTTTTGGGAAATAAGTCATTAAAGACAAACTATCTGGGCGCCATGTCACGGCTGTAATCCAAAGGGAGACACAGATACGCCTGTTAAATAGAAAGGAACACACACGGGAGCATCAGAATCTGCCCATCCCATCTGCCTTTATATGGGGTTTATCTACATTTCCATTGGAGTTTCCAGGCTATTCCTTTATTGTTGTCTTTGTGATATCATATTCCAATTATAACCCATGGAGTACGCCTCTGTATTATAATAGAGAATTTAGTATAATAGAGAATTTAGTATTTTAGTATTTTCTCCATTAGAGTCCTGCAATATCCCAGCTAGCGGCAAACTAAAACACCCACAATCCCCTGGGCAGTTACAATGCTGATAGCATGGGATTATTTTTTACAAGCATTAAATTGCAGTTTTTGCATCATGGTAGAAAAACAAGTACGATTTGATACACTATTGTAAAATATAATGATATTATGATGGGGAAGCGTTATAAAGCCATATTGTGGCTTTTGCTGTTGTTGATTTTGACCCAGTCAACTGAACGCGCTTATATAAAACCTCGAATATCGTTATTTTACGTCTGTGTCATACGATACCCTGATTATTGGCAAACACAAAATATTTTATTTTTTTTATATTTTCATTTTAATATTTGAGATGTTTCATAAATAGTCACCAAGGATTTATATGGCCATGTAATAAACAAAACCAAATATACATTTTTTTTTCATAACTGGAGTGGACATTTAATATCCTTATATTTTACAATAGGGAGTGCATTATTACCTGTAATGCACAAGTTTCAGGCAGTCATGTGACACTGATGGCATAGCTAAGCACCAATCATAACTCATGGCATGGCTTAGCAGTGATTAGGGATAGACCACACTTGCGTTTTTCTCAGTCTATTACAATTACGTTAGCGATTACGAATCACATTGATCACACTTTTTCTCCGATTCCGGACTATTGCACAATTGCCGCAAGTGGTAACACGTGCCGATGCGATTGTGCGTTTTCATGCGAATTACGCTCAAGGGTGGCCTGAGCCTAAGGATATAATCTATAGGATACATGGCTCTTGTGTAGAATTATGTTAGAACTTCTTGTGCAAATATCACAGGAATTATACTCAGTTTTAAATAGGGTAAAATTTTGTTTTGGGTGGAGGCCGGATTCATCACCATGCACCAATAAAACGGCTTTTTAATTTCTGCTTATTTAAATCGGGGCTTTGTTTAGATTTGAAGTCGTGTAGAAAGAAATGACCAATAGGTGGCACCGCAGTACACAAAAAAAAAAGACCAAGACTAAAGTGTTTTTAAAGGGGAAATCCTGGTTATATATAGGGTTACGTGCACTCTCGTTCAAAATATTACTACGTTTAATGAATTTTTTAAATTGACATTGAGTTGGAAGTTATCCCAGGAGGAGATTTTATTACATTTTTTTATAAAGGCAGACATTTACATATAGTTTATACTAATTACTGAATTACTGAGTATCTTTTAAACAGTAACTGCTAGAGTTGGCACCTTTGCCTCTATCTCCACGTAAACCCCCTTTATTCTATTCAGTTAAAGGAGCTGTGTCTTACCTCCTGTTCTTCAATAAAACCTTCAGAAGCCGAGAACGAAGGGAAGAACTTACCCGATAGCTCGCTCTCCACCGCTTCATCTAACAGTCGCAACGGACTTAGTAGTCTATGCGCATGTGTAATGTGATGCGCATAGAGTATAGAGTCCGACGGACCTGTCAGATGAAGCGGCGAAGGAGCGAGCTATCGGGTAAGTTCCTTCCCTTCGTTCTCGGCTCCTGAAGGTTTTATTGAAGCTTAGACCTAGCCTCAATAAAACTAAATAAAATAAAGGGGGTTTACCGTAGAGATACCCTTTAAGGCCCGAACACGTATAAAACTACATGCTGCAGTGCTATGTGCAGGTATCCCACTCCTCCCGCATCTCGCGGGAGTCTCCCTCATTCTGGGGTGTCTCCCGCCCACCCGTGAGACCACCTAGACTCCAGCGACCGAGAGGAGACTATAGTCTCCTCCTCTGCCATGCCCCTTTTGCTAACCATGCCCCCAGATTGCCTGGGAACACCCCTAACTCTGCCCTAACCCTGCCTCCCCCACCCCTAGGACACTAGCCCACCACCTCGGTGTGACACCACGCCCCCTTCCCCACCCTCCTGGAAGCCTGAAATGGCTGGGTGGGATGTCTGTAAGTAACATTGCAATATACTCATGCTGTGTGGTTACACTGACATCAATGCAGCCTGCACAGGCTTCAAATAGAAATGCAAACCAGCCCGATAATCAGTCCTACAGACACCAATCAATATACCAGGAATAAAAGAGGCAACATTGATACTTGCCGACTGATCTTATGGATGACTAATTTCTAACATGCCCTTACCATCCAACATTTACTTTAAAGGGCCTGTCAGTGATTGAAATACCAGGGGCCCAGAGGATGTGAAATAACAAGGCCCACCAGGAAGTATACTCAAAGGCCCACCAGGAAGTATAATACCAGGAGCCCCCCAGGAGTATAATACCAGGTGCCCACCAGGAAGTATAATTCCAGAGGCCCACCAGGAAGTATAATTCCAGAGGCCCCAGGAAGTATAATACCAGAAGCCCACCAGGAAGTTAATACCAGAGGCCCACCAGAAAGTATAATACCAGAAGCCCTCCAGGAAGATAACACCAGAGGCCACCAGGAAGTATAATACCAGAGGCCCACCAGGAAGTATAATACCAAGGCCCACCAAGGAAGTATAATACCAGAAGCCCGCCAGGAAGTATAATACCAGAGGCCCACCAGAAAGTATAATACCAGAAGCCCTTCAGGAAGTATAACAGCAGAGGCCCACCAGGAAGTATAATACCAGAGGCCCACCAGGAAGTATAATACCAGAGGCCCACCAGGAAGTATAATACCAGAAGCCCGCCAGGAAGTATAACACCAGAGGCCCACCAGGAAGTATAATACCAGAAGCCCACCAGGAAGTATAATACCAGAGGCCCACCAGGAAGTATAATACCAGAAGCCCTCCAGGAAGTATAACACCAGAGGCCCACCAGGAAGTATAATACCAGAAGCCCACCAGGAAGTATAATACCAGAGGCCCACCAGAAGTATAATACCAGGAGCCCGCCAGAAGTATAAACCAGGTGCCCACCAGGAAGTATAATTCAGAGGCCCACCAGGAAGTATAATATCAGAAGCCCACCAGGAATTATAATACCAGAGGCCCACCAGAAGTATAATACCAGAAGCCCTCCAGAAGTATAACACCAGAGGCCCACCAGGAAGTATAAATACCAGCAAGTTCAATTACAAAGATCTATTTCATGTTCGACCATGATTTACGTGGATGCACGTTTACAGGACAAACCAGTCGGGACATGGCGGCACCTTTTATTATTAGGTTGCGTTTCCCTTACTTTTATTTTCTGCCATTGCATTGAACTCTCTCATGAGATCGTTATGTTGTTTTTTATATACCGTACGTTTGACCTTAGAGCAGAACAAGATGTAATTAGTAATGCGGGCTGTCCGCAGAGTATGACATTTGGTAGGGAGTGGGCTGTATTCCCGTGCAACCAAACAACGAAATTTTATTATTCCTGGGTTTCTTTTGTGCATTTTATAATGGATTAGGCTTTAACAAGACCAACGCGTGTTACAGACTGGTACTTACTGAGGGTCCTCGTCCTGATGAATATTCTAGAGGTGTTTGGCAGTGATTAACAAGGGGATGGAATAAAATTCTATCGTACAATGGTGCTAATTTTCCCCAACCATCAATATAGCTTTCAAATGATAAATCAGAAATCTGGATTGGTTGGGGGGGGGCAAATTAGCACCATTTTTTAACCAGAAGAACTTTTATTTATTAACATTAATTGATTATCATCTGGATTTATATGCCCAGACATCTTTCCGTGTTCCCTTTACAGTTGCATCTAATATACACGGGAAGACATACATGTTACATACAAGTGTAGTGCAAGTAATACAAGTGCAAATTATTTAAGTGCTGTAAGTTTGGTAAAGTTTCAGCCATTACTGGGGGTACAATAGGAAGGAGGGCCTGGCCCCGAGATCTTCCAGTCCTAGAGGTAGATGGGAGGTGAAGCAGATCGTAGCTGTCAGTGGGTTATAACTAGCGGGTCCTGCGATGGGTCAGTAAGAGAGGTAAAGTGTCCAGGCCCAACTGTAAGCTTGCCTTAGATGTGAAGTTTTAGGTTGCGTTGGAAGATAATGAAGTGTGGTGAGGACGTATAAGCGTTGGGAACTAGAGTTCCAGAGCAGAGGGGCAAGCACGAAGAAAAAGTCGGATACGGGCAGGGAGAGGTGATTAGAGTGGATGAGAGGAAAGATCAATTAGCAGAGTGGATGTTATGGCCTTGGGTAGTATCTTTTTAACATATCGGGGTTGTATGGGGGGGGTTGGTATTTGGGAGAGAGCCTTGTAGGAAATAGTGTTATCATCTTAAATATTGGATCCTTTGGGTAATGGAAGTCAGTGGAGAGATTGAACAAAAAGGGCAGGGTGTGAAGAAGGGGGGGAATAGAGGTGAATGAGCCGGCAGCGAGTTAGGGATTGAATGAATGGGTGGCCAGTCCGGTTGCTTGGTAAACCTATAGGAGGGTGTTACAGTAGTCCAGCTGGAGAGATGAATAGGCATGAACTAGAATTTTGGTAGCGTTCTGTGAAAGGAAGGGACAATGTGGCCTCCCTAGCATCTCTGGGATTGGTATCCGACTTAATATCTGGTCCAATTTTGTGAATTATGAGGCAATTAGGGAATTCTTTGACAGGGCTTGGAGTTGCCCCACAGATATCTGTGTTGGAGTGGCACCACCATGGCTATTTAAAAAGTGGCTAAGGTCCCGATAGGTGACCCAGAAAAGGGAAGGATGTTTCCTGAACGCACGTCGGTCTAGGAGTTGGACTGGTCACGAATCCAATGGAACAAGTATAATGTGGTATTTAAAGGAAATTTCCGAGTTCAAAGTTACTCCCAGGCAATCGACTATGTTGTTGGGGAGATTGGTGTGCCATTGATGTGGATAGTAGTGTTAGGTAGGGGGGTTAAATCGGCCGGGTGGGAAATGCAAGATCGGTCTTATCCATGTTGAGTTTCAAAAAGCGGGAGGACATAAAAGCAGAGATGGCCATCTAGGCAGTTCAGGACCCGGATGTCAGAGTAATAAAGTGGAGATGTAAATTTGGGTATCATCAACAGCAGGTGTTATTGAATCCAAAGGAACTCATGAGCTAACTTAGCCGACAGGTATAAACGGAAATGAGAAGAGGATCGGTACTGAGCCTTGTTGTTACCCCACAAGGTAGGGGGACAGTGGTGGAGCTTGAGAAAGCGAAATCGTTTGTTGCATATGAATTAAAATTTAAAGTATTGTGCACCGTCCTGTGAGTGCCTTTCTATATCTTACACCAGGTTTGATAGTTAAGGACTCTACAGCACACCCCAGGCCCTATATCTTTGGAAGGTCCGCTCGCTTCGCTCGCTCTCTCGCTCGCTCTCTCGCTCGCTCGCTCGCTCGCTGCTCGCTCGCTCCGCTCGCGCGCTCGCTCGCATCGCTCGCTCGCTCGCTCGCTCGCTCGCTTCGCGCTCGCCTCGCTCGCTCGCTCTACGATCTTCGCGCTCGCTCGCTCGCTCATCTTGCTCTCGCTCGCTCCGCTCGCTCGCTCGCTCGCTCTCTCCCTCTCGCCGTCGCTCTCTCTCGCTCGCTGCCTTCCTCGCTCCTGCTCTGCTCGCTCTGCTCGCTGTCTGCTCCCTCGCTCGTCGCTCTCTCGTCTCGCTCCTGTTTCGCTCCTCCGTCGCGCTCGCTCCTCGCTATTCGCTCGCTCGCCGCTGCCACGCTCTCTCCGCTCGCTCGTCTCTGCTCGCGCTCCTGTTCTCGCTCCCTCTCGCTCGCTCGCTCGCTCGAGCTCGCTCTCGTCGCTCGCTCGCTCGCTCCTCGTTCGCTCGATCGCTCGGCGCTCGCTCTTCGCTAGCTCGCTCCTCTTTCCGACTCGCTCGATGCTCGCTCGATCCTCGTCTTCGCTCGCGCGCTCGCGCGCATCGCGCGCTCTCTACTCTCCCCGCTAGCTGCGCGCTGTCGCTACTCGCTCCTCGCTTCTCTCGCTCGCTCCTCGCTGCTCGCTCGCTCGCTCGCTCGCTCCTCGATTCGCTCGCTCCTCGCTCGCGTCGTCGCTCGCTCGCTCGCTCTCCCTCGCTCGCCTCGCTCGCTCGCCGCCTCTGCGAATCGCTCGCTCGCGTCCCGTCCTCGGCGCCTCGCTCGCTCGCTCGCTCGCTCGCTCGCCCGCCTGTTCGCGCTCGCTCGCTAGCTCGCGCGTCCTCGCTCGCTGCTTCGCTCGCCCGCGCGCTCGATGCTCGCTCGCTCGAGCGCTCGGCGCTCGCTCGCTCGCTCTCGCGCTCGCTCTCTCGCTCGCTGCTCGCTACTCTCGCGATAGCCTAGCTAATCGATAGATCAGATTCGATCATATATAGATCGAGAGCTAGAAGCGATCGCGAGCTAATCGATCATAGATCGATAGATGTCGATGATAGATAGATCGATAGATATATAGATCATAGTTTAGATAGATAGATAATAGATAGATCATAGATCAGATTCAAATAGCTCGGAGACCTCATAGGGTAGATAGATACTCGACTAGCTAGCTATCAAACTAGCTCGATCGATACCAGCTTAGAGCATCTGCTTATCGCTAGCTCTCGCGCTCGCGTCGCTCGCATCGCTGCTCATCGCCGCTAGCTCGCTCGACTGCTAGCTCGCTCGCCCGCTCGCTCGTGCTGCTCGCTCGCTCTCGCGGCTCGCTTCGCTCGCTTCCCCAGATTGTCGACGCTCGCTCCTCGCTCTCGCGCTCGATCGCTCCCTGCTCGCTCGCCCGCTCGCTCGCTCGCTGCTCCGTCGCTAGAACCGCCTAATTATGACATCGATCGCATCTAGATCTAGATCGCTCGATGAGAGATAGACAGATCGATAGCAGCTCTATGACTGATAAGCTACGCTAGATCGCTCCCTCTCGCTCCTCGCTCGACTCGCTTCTCGATCGCTCGCTCGCTCGTCGCCCCGCTGTCGCGCTCTCCGCTCGCTCCTCTCGCGCTTCGCTCGCTCGATGCTGCCTCGCCGACTTCGCTCCTCGCTTAGATATCGATAGATACGCCCTCCTCGCTCGTGCTAGCTAGCTATCCGATATATGATCGCTGATAGATAGACAATAGATAGATAGATGCCCGATCGATAGCTGATAGATAGCTCAGCTCGCTCGCTGTAGCTAGATCAGCCTCGCGCTCGCTAGCTCTAGGCGCTAGCTCGCTCTATCATAGATGATTCTAGACAGACTCGCTCGATGAGATGCATCGAAGATAACAGATAGATAGTGATAGATTCGATATAGAGATAGAATAGATAGATTTAGAAAGATGTCGAGATAGCTAGATAGATATAGAGATAGATAGATCATAGATGATCATCGCAGATAGTCCTATACACGTAGATGATTAGATAGATAGACAATAGATAGTGATAGATAGATATAGAGATAGATAGATAGATGCTAGATTAGACAGATAGATAGATAGATGATAGATAGATAGCTAGATCGAGAGATAGATAGATATAGAGATAGATAGATATAGCGATAATAGATAGATGAAGATACAGATAGATATAATCGATGATAGATAAGATAGACAGATAGATGATAATAATATAGAATAGATAGATATGATAGTAGACGAGATAGATAGATAGATAGACAGATCAGATGATAGATAGATTGATTAGATAGATAGATAGATATAGACATAGATAGATATAGAGATCGATCGATAGATCGCTCGCCTCGATCGATAGATAGCTAAGCTATAGCTCGATAGCTAGATATATAGATATCGATGCTAGCTCGCCCCTAGATCGATAGATCGACCGATAGACTGCTCGCTATCTACTCCGATAGATCTATTCGATAGTATAGCTAATAGATATATACGATAATAGATTAGAGATGATAGATATAGGGTAACATGCTTCACTCAGGTCTTATTAACTCTATTAATCATCATAACTTTTATAACAGCTGCATTTATAAATCGCTGTTTAATAAAGTTTGATGATTAAGAAACCCTTGAGTGCATGTATCCTTAGATCTGTATTGGATTTCTTCAATTCTTGCACCCGGCTTTGATGATCATGAGGGCAGCATCTGATTGTTTATATATTATAAATAATACTGTTTTATATTTATAATTGCTTAAATGTTAAGTGCTGCACATTTTTTAATTGGTACTTAGGCTAATGGACCACTAGCCACATTCACGGAGGAGGTAATAGCTCTGGGTAAATTGCTCTTGGAATTATAGCCTCACGTCATTTATAATGCTAATGCCCCACAATAGCTCGCATGCATAAAGGTCACACCTAAAGGAAGCAAATAGGGATTTTTTGGAGTTTCAAAAAATTTGAACATCCTTAATGGATCCATAGAAATCATAAAAAATCCCCTGAAAATCTTAGTAAAATAATCGTAGTTAAAGCTTGGTAAATTACAGGAGATTGCCTAAGGCACCTGGAAAGGGTCAGGGAACACTACATATATCTCAAACGAAGTTTCGGATACACCACAGCTACTTCGAGGGTTCAAAAAGTGCCGCTTTGTTTGGTAACCCTCAAAAGTAAATCGGAAATTTAAAAATTTTTCCAATATAATTTTTTTAAATAATTAGTTTAGAAAATCCCAAAAGTAGCTCTGCGCTAATGAGAATTATCGAAAATACAGTTCGAAAATCCAAAGTTCCGATCATTTGCTTGGCTCCGACAAAAAACGGGAACATATAGATGCTTTATAAGCAGGTATGTAACGGTGTATCGTTCAATAACTTTAAATGCAATAACGTATTAGTATATTATATATTAAACAATGCCGTTTTACTTCCATTTACACTGTGGTCTTAACTAAACTCAGTATCATTCATTTACACACCATTAGTGTCCAGAACATGACTTAATTTTTGGTTTTTACAACGATCACTATTGCTTGTGAAGGTTCTCATTCATCCAAGTCATTGTTATCTGTTGTATTCATTACCGTATATACTCGAGTATAAACCGAGTTTTTAAGGTTAAAAAAAAAGAGAGCGTGGGACGTGCGTAACTTATGTGCCCGCGCTCCGCTGACGTCATCAGCCGGACTCTACCTGTATCGGACCCTAGCATAATGGAGGAGTCTTCTGACACTGGGCTGGAGAACCGTCCAAGACCCTTCACAAGCACTCACCCTCCAATTAAGGGGCCATGTTTTTTAATGTAATTGTAATTGTGCATGGGGTGGTTTGGGGGTAGGGTGGGGTGGGTGCTGGTCTTCCTTGCAGTGGGAATGGCTGCTGGGTGGCAGTATTTACAGTACCATTACAGTAATTTACGGTATTAAGTTATTTAAAGCATTCACAAAGTGGCAAGTGCTTGTTATTGTTTATTATTGTTTATTAAGTCAATTTAAAGGGCAACTAAGAGCCTCAGAACATCTTGAATCAGAAGGCAGAAACCTTGAATATAAAAGCAGTAATCAGTGCCTCGTTTGTAATTTTAATGTGGTTGCTGGGAATTTTTTCTTACTGGTTCTCCTGTGTTTTTTTAATCTGTTAGAAACGGTTGTCTTGTAAAAAATTGCGCAGATCATACGACGCTGGCTTTAACTAAGAGTTGTGTCAAGAGCAGAGGATAGCATTGGCGTTGATGAAAGACAGTTGCGAGACGGGGGAAAAATTAAGTCAGAATTGGAAAAGATGCCGAAGTCAAAAAGGCTTGTCGTAGTTTAACAACCTCATACGGGGCTCTAGACTGACTTGCATAAATGGGTTGTGAAATATCGCCAAAATGGCTACTTTGTAACACGCATGGGAATCTGATTACGTGCCCTTCAAATGGCTAAAGACGAGCAATATAAACGTGGGCATGAGAACTTCGTTGCATCAGCTGGATGTGCCCCCGATTCATGAATCGTTGTTGGACTTTGCTTGCGCCAGGGAACGAAGATATCACAAAAGCTCTGCCACGAATCTGGAGAATAGGTGTATCATTCCATCAATTCATTATAAAACAAAGAAAGCTTTATAATTATGACCTTGGAAGTACGGGAATATGGATAGACAGCAATGACTTGATCTCTCCAAGCAACAGACCAGTGGCATCCTTGGGAGAAAAAACAATTTTCCTTAGAACAACAGGAATAAAAAAAAATCATTTTACAGTGGTTCTGGCATGTTTGGCCAATGGAGTCAAGCTGGCGGCCTTTTATTATATTTAAAAGGAAGACTTTACCTAAAAATCCAAATTCCCCCCGCGAATTACTGTCCGTCCAAATGTTAAAGGCGTGTATGGATGAACAAGGAACAAAAAAATGTCTAGAAAAGATTTGAAATGGACGACCAGGAGTAGCTTTAAAAAAAAATCCCTCACTGCTAGTTTGGGATATGTTTAGAGCCCATATATGTGAAGTATGTAAAAAAATGGCTAAGTCATTTCAACCACTTTGGCTGTTATTCCTGGTGGTCTTACATCTGTTTAATAGCCCTTGGATGTGGCTATAACAAAACTTTTAAAGACCGTGTGTGAAAAATGTGGCAGGAATGGATGTCTTCAGGTCAAGCCAAATTGACAAAGGTGAAATCTTATAAAGCCGACATAGAAATAGTAGCAAAGTGGGTACGAGGTCATGGGAGGACATTCCAGAAGACATCATCAAACGTGCTTTTCAGAAATGCGGATAGTAATGCCATGGATGGTAGCGAAGACGATGTTTTTGTTCAGCACACAGCAGTGATGAAAATGATGGAGATGTTGATGATGATAATGTCTATGCAGATGACATTACCCACGCTCAATTTGAGGCACTATTTGGAGAAACCGATGATGAGGAATCCGATTTTGAAGGATTTATGTGTTTTTATGTTCCAGTATATAGTTGTTTCAGCCATTAACTTTGGGTCTCCCAGTTTCCCAGTTAAAAATATTAAGAGTACTACGGTAGTTTACTGTACCATTGTTATGGTATGTACGGTTATGTAGATGTTCCTACATACGGATTTACATTATGCTGCTAAGTGCATATGCTTTTGAAGTGATGACTACTTGTTTTTTTAATGGACCCTCTGTTTATCATGTTCATTTTCTAATCATTTTTATTAATACAGGTTTGCTTTATTGTTCATATTTTCTACCCTCGGTTTAACTCAGTCAATCATTTTTACTAGTTTTTTTAGGTAGAAATTGGTACCGTCGGTTTATCTACTCGGTCGGTTTATACTCGAGTATATACGGTAGATCAACTGGACTTGAAGTTTAGTTCTTGAAGATGTTTCGTCTAGTCATCTGACTGGCTTTCTCAATTCAGAATGACTTGTACAAAAATCTGTGGCAATTTGGTCCCTGGAAAATCCCAATCTTAAGGATAAAGGACATACCTTTGAAGATTGTAATGTTAACATATTGGCAGGAACGTGACTGGTTCAAGAGAGGTGTTTAAGGAGGCCATTTATGTGAAAATAAAGAAACCAAGCCTAAATAGAGGTGGGGGGGTTCGACACCAACTGTCTGCCTGTCAATGCTGTTTGACACCTTACTCTGGGCGTTCCTAAACACCTCTTAGCCACTATCCAATCACACCCTTACCACCTGGCTGTGATATGCTAATTGGGATTTTCCAGGGTACATAATTGCCACAGATTCTTGTACAAGTCATTCTGAATTGAGAAAGCCAGTCGGATGACTAGCGAAACGTCTTCAAGAACTAACAACATAACAATCACTATGTTACAACATGAGATCATAAACATGAGATTGTGTACAACGATGTTGTTAACTCATGTTCAGCTGTTAATAATAAAATAAAAATACATTTTATAATACAACTGATGACCTAGTTGTGGGTGGACATGACATCAGTAATCCTTATACCCCTCCCCTTCATGTGCAAATTCTTTAGGAAGCACAAGTGTAAAGGTCATAATCACTGTATTATGTAGAGTTTCCTGGAAAAGAAAGTGGCCCAAAGATGTTTTGAAACCAGCACAGTTTTATGTACACAACATAACTGTTTTGGTTATCCAATATCACAAGTTTCATCATAGAACACTTGAGCTGGGACACACTAGTGAGGAAACGCATAAGAAATGCATGCTTGGCACCCTGTGTGGGCGCACTGCAATCTGTTTTTGGAGTTCATGTGATCACCATTTTTTTTGTTGGATAATGTAATGTTGACAGAATTCTAGCACAAACGCATGGTAATGCATGTGAAATGCACAATGTTTGCACACAAGTTACTGTAGTGTGGCTGCAGCTTTCAAGTGTATTGATGTATGAATCTATTTATTTACAAATGCTGAGATGGCACTGAGAAGCCTTAAAGCCCAAACAGAGGACAAGCATTTTAAAGAAACTTTATCCATGCTGGTGCATGGAGTCCAAATTAACTTGCCAGCACTTTATTTCTGAAGTGATAATTCATCAACCGTATTGAAATGATACATCTGGCTATCAGTATTTGGTTGTATGCATTCATAAATAGGACACAGAAAGAGCTTTTTAGTCCCTGTCTGGTTCTTTTTGGATTATTCTGCTGACAGGGGCGCTTCTCTAAGGAGCAGAGTGAGACATTTGTCTCAGGTGGCGCCTTGGGATAAGGGAAATGAGACAGGGAAGTTATTTTTTTAAAAAAAAATCCTCTTTTTAAAAAAATGAGGGTTTGTCCCCTTCACCCACTTAAACCCTCCATCGGTTTCCTGCGCCCCACTCCTTTGTAAAGATGGAGTTTACCAATTGTTTAGCCACACCCACAACAAAAGCCACACCCAATCAGAAGCCAAGTCCACCTCGACTATGAACTAGAGAAGCCACCTATTACATATTGGAGCACCCTCTTACAAAGTTTGTGTTCAGGTGCCAAAACACCATAAGCTCCACTTATTCTGCACAGATATTTAATGGAATTACCAGATGCCAAATGCACTGTCAAGCACATATGACACAGCAACTAAGACTAGATGTGGTACTAAAAAGTTACATCTTACCTGACAAGGTCCCGCAATGGTTAAAGACTTTGCAAGACTTTACTGCGTTGTGGGATCCCGGTCAGGTAAGAGAAAACTTTTTTATTAATACATTGGCCTGTATGCCACAGTAGTAATGGCGTTAAGATTAATGCAACATTTGCACTAATCTTAACTAAGCCATTACTACATGGGCTTCACTGCACTATTTCCTAAACAATATTTGGAAATGGTGCGGGCAATGTGATAGTAGTTAACACCCACGCTGACCTGACAGCGTATCGGGTAACAGAGTTCTTGTACTAATATACCACGAAATATGGCGATATTGCATCGGCCCCTAACAATGGAAAGACTAAAGTAAACTGGGAATATTGAAATTTCCTAAGCCTCTTTTTCAACATAAAATAAGATTACTTTAAGGGGTTAACGTGGTTTGTTTGTATGTAGACATTCAACCGGTCTCCCATTAACCCTTTTATGTTTTGGTTTTTTGATGTTATGCCATATACCTGAGAACATACCATTTTGATTTTTATTCTGACCTGAGTCAACAGTACCTGGGTGGTCATTTGATGACAGCTGTTGTTATCAGAGACTCAGGCTATGATAATAGTTAGTGGGAATAAAGGAAAGCAAATAATTTAAGGGGTAACTGTACTCACTCAAACAACTTTACATTATCTGAAACTACATCTTGAGAGACTAAGAAAAAAAACTCCCATATTTATCTGTTTTGTCATTAATTATTAGTTTAGTGATGCTCCTAATGCCCCCACCCTCCCTTACTCCCTGCCTCTTTTAGTGTCTGCGACACTTATAAGTTCTGCACAGCCTCACCATGGACACTGCTCTGCTACACAACATCTCCCCCTCCCTCCCCCCTGCCTTATTCTCTGCTGATTCTCTTAAATGTTGCAAAAATCTGAATTTTAGATGAACTTTCCCTAAACTGTGTGATTGATATATATATATAAAATATCTTTTTTCTTATTTTTTTCCTGATCAACCAGTCTTGCTCTTAAATTTATTTGTTCAACAAAATGTCACTGTGTCAGGTCACATTGGCCCATGTTTCCATTGTTTACTGATCAGGTTAAAAAGACTAAATGACTTCAGTTTATCACTTTCTTTGTGCGTGTGTAGTTTTCTTTTTCGTAAAAGAAAAGGTATATATTTCCGTGAGTAGAATTTTCATTCTACATTTTATATCTAAACCCATTATATATATTATTCTGCCTCTACAGGGATTTTAGACAGGGCCGCCATCGGGGGTGGGGGGGGTGTGTACTCCAGTAGGGGCCCGGACTTAGAAGGGGCCCGAGAGTGAGAGAAAGAAAAAAATTCCTGCAATACTGCATTCAGCCACTAGGAACTCTAGGAACTAGGAACTCCATTCCTAGATAGAGAAGAAAAACAGGGCATGTCTGCTGCATGGTCCATGACATGTCGGTAAGTGGTTTTACTGTCTATGTGGCTCCACCCCCTCCCACCCCTTCTCTGAACCTGTACTGTTCTGTGCTGTGATCTCCATAGAGAGTAGGAGGAGTAACTGTAAGTTATACGATCCCATTTCTACTTGTAGAGTCCACGGGGACATTGTTACCCTCGTCTCACTGCGGTGTACAGGGACTGACAGGCTTGGGGGGCTGCGGGGCAGTACCTGCATAGCTGATGGGAAACCTTGTCACTTCATATGTTTAACTACAACCCCAGCATGCCTTGATTGCATTCGTCTACCAGGGCATGCACTGCACAAGGGTGTAATAGCCTAATAGGGCTACTGGGGTATTACCTACCCTATGGGGACAACATGGCAGATCCACACCATCTCTATTCTGCCTATATTCATATCTCCATCTCGTGTGTCACATAGCAGTATGGCAGCTCCACACCATCTCTATCCTGCCTATATCCATATCTCCATCTCTGTGTAACATAGCAGTATGGCAGTGCCACACCATCTCTATCATCGTGCCTATAACATATCTCCATCTCTGTGTAACTTGCAGTATGGCAGCTCCAACCATCTCTATTATCAGGATATGACAGATAGAGATGGCGTGGAGCTGCAATCTGACACAGAGATAGAAATATGGATATAGGCAGGACAGAGTTGTGAGCTGCCATGCTGTGTGGCAATAGTGGCAGCCTTTTCCCAGACAGTGCACAAATGGGTAGGTGTAAGGACTTGAGCATGTAGAATGGGGTGAATAGATCAATAGTCAATACCAATGAAATACGTTTTAAAGCAACACTGATGCAGAATATAATATGGGGTCTAATATGGGATCAGTCTGTGGTGGGCAGGTATGTTTATTAACCAGTCTGTGCCCTCTGGGCATGGGCATCTTAAGTGTGTGTACTGGACATGGGTACATTTACCAGTCTATGTGTGCGTCGGGGAGGTGGAGCATGTCTAGGGCCTGTTAATTTAACGGGCTTAATGTCTAGTTGATATATAACATTGCAGGCAACAATGTAAATAGGGAATATGGTCTTAAAAAAATTGGTGTAACCTTAACAAAGTGGGCGTGGTCTTAACAAAGTGAGCGTAAAAAATAATCTGCATTCACCGCTTCTCTTCCCCCCATATGTCCATCCCTCTTTTGTGTTTTAAAATGTTGGAGGAATGCGACGTGTCTGATTTGGTCGTGTTATGGGGGGGCCAGAAATGTACCCAGTATGGGGCCCAGAAAAGTCTGATGGCGGCCTTGTTTTTATATATTTCTCTCATATATGGTACAATTAAATGGGATGTAGGTTCTATTTTCCTACCTTCCCTATTGCATTACTAACAAATAAGAACAATTTTCTTTTGTTTGCACCTGTCAAAATTGTTTGTCTACCCACTCCAGGGGCACATAAGCGACAGGTAAAAGTCGGGCAAACAAACAAAATAACATTTCCTCTGCTCATACCTTTATAGTAATTTGGGAGGTTGGGTAAGAGCAGGAGTTCCTACCTTTCATATAATTATATAATATATCGGGGAAATTCCCAAAATATATTACACGTAAGGTGTCAGTGATGATCAAAAGGAGCTGGACATCAGATCTTAAAGGACAATTATACTCACCTTCCTCTGCTGCCCTCTCTCTTTTTTCATACCTTTTACCCAGGGTGAGGACCTGAACCGCTGTTCAGGTCCTCACCTGAACAGCACTGTCTTAGAGCAACACTGCTCTGGTAGGCTCCGCCCCCTCCTCCCCGTCGGCGACGAGGCCAATAGGAGGCACGCTCTGCACAAGTGTGCCTTCCTATTGGCCTTGTCGCCAATGGGGAGGAGGGGGCGGAGCCTACCAGAGCAGCATTGCTTTAAGACAGTGCTTTAAGTTACGTGAACCAAGGGTGAGGACCTAGCGGTTCAGGTCCTCACTCTGGGTAAAAGGTAATGAACAAAGTAGAAGAGTGGAGGGATGGTGAGTATAATTGTCCTTTAAAGGTTTACTGTGTTCTCCATACAATTTAAGGAGCTCTCTCATGCCTTTTAAACAGCCTTACATTATGTACATAAGTTATACGCTTATAAGTTTCGCTGTCCTGACTTTCTGAGTATATGACAGTCACATATGTACTGTGCAAAAAAAAAAAAAAAAACAACACCCCAAAAATCTTTCTAAAGCTAGTTACAGACCTGTAACTCCATACATTAGGGAGAGGAAATAAAAATTTCTCTCCTGTGACTACTTTAAATACAATTTAGAAGCTTGTGATGCAGCTGATGATGCTCTATCGCAGCAGTGGCCATGCTCAAGACTGAGACTTGGGGCAGAGCAGTGCACTGGTGATGTTACAGATCACAGTACTAGCAAAAAAATACCCTTATTCTGCTGTAACTTTTGATAAACTGCAGCTAGAACATTTTAAAGGTAAGGTAAAGGTCACTTGTATGGAGACCACAGTTCCTTTAATTAGGGACGAGAGAGAAATAAAATGAGAATGCATAATGGAAGACTGTACACATGTAGATGTAGACAGTAGAACATGTTAACGTACCAGCACATAAACTACTGCCTTGCCCTTGCCATAAAGGGGACAAGCCAGTTTTGTTATTGCATGAATATCCTTACAGCGGAGGGGGCATCTATAACGTTGCCAGATTAGATTTTGTTTGTCTAGAAGGTTTACATATAATTGTGTTGGTTCCGGGTGGAAAATCGTTTATAAAAGAACCGTTCAGGCGAGATTAATTTGCATTTGGGGATTTGAACCTTAGTAACTTCCTCCTAGTGGAATGTATATCTTTACCGCCTCACCCCAATCAATACAGACCTTCTCGTTATCTAGGTGTTGGCGGAAACATGAATATGAAAACATTCCTGGTGCCAGCTCATACAGGTGTGGATACGAACTTTCACGTATCACAAAGATGTAGAAAAAAAAAATGGTTGTGGTTTCTGATTCCACAGAAGCAGAATCTTTCCATCCGTTAAAACAATAACATAACATCAATGAAATTGGGACGGCAGCCAGTTAGTTTGCGCCACCTGTCACCAATATTTACTTTCGGTTTGGAATCAGGAAGGCCACATAGCTGCAAGGAGTGGGGTACAGAAAAAAGGGTAAGGAAATGGGGAAAGGTGACTGCCCTGTGGTTAGAGGCATAAACGGCAGTGGGCGTTCCGGAGGGGGGGGCACAGAGGCTGTCAGTCCCTCTATTGGACAGGATTTAAGCTCTGAATGCGGGACTCAGATTTTGTCCCTGCTGTCGGGGCAATCCCCACCCAAATTCCATTTGTGCACCAATCGCATTTCCAATTCGCATTGCCAATGTGCACTCTGATCTGTTATTGGACCGTATGTGTGCACATACATGTGTGTATTGGAACCCAGCGCACATATAACTCACATTGCAAAAATCCTGCATGTGTTTCCCTGTGTACAAGTGGGACCTAGACCTCAGGGAGGGCCCAAGCTGCAACATACAGCTGCTTTGTAGAATATCGGTCATGTTGATGGGGAGTTATTGTACCATCATCAGGTACATAATTATATTCTGTGCGCTATTAGGTTCGGGGCCTGTCGTAACAGAATATCAATGCAGAAATAATCATTTCATGCAGTTACCGGTAGGTGTTTTTTTGATGCTGGGGAGTAGGAGTCAATTCTCCTACCTTAGGTTTTATATCTTTAAACTCAAATGAACACAAATAGTAGTACCATGAAAGGACTGGCAGGAAAAGTGGCTAGATTGATTAAAGGGTAAATAACAACCACGTTAAAAATAACAGTTCAGTGACCCTTTAAGTATCTTTGAAGTTAAACTTGCATGACGTCTGCTTTACAGTAAGTATGTGAGCTATTGTAGTCATGAAATGTTTAGAGAACACCGGAGGGCAGTGTGCAAACAGTGTTTATTTACTTTGCTTTAGGAAAAACACATTATAGAAAAAGAAACCCCATTCCATTCATTTTAAAGAATATAATGAGCCACACGCACTGGTACATGAAAGAGAATATCGCGCTGTTCTCTGAACCCAACGCAACCCGGGGTTATTTCTTTCTGCCTCCAAATAACAGAAGTTGCTAGTGTCTCCTGCTTCTATTGTTCTTTCGGCCTCCATCGACCACAGTCAAGGAAGAAAGTTAGCTGGGCGTACTGCCGAAGCCCATGGTTCCCAACTGGATCCAATTGGTATCTGTATACGTTTAAATGACAATCCCCTTTTAATATATTCACAGTCATTCACAAGATCTGGATATTTTTGCCCTATAATTTCCATTGGTTGCTGAGTAGTAGTGATCGCAAAAATTTAGGTGCAACCAACTGCAATCCTCCTAGAAGAGGTACATAGTAATACACATAGGGGGAATCCAATATAGCCCATTTCCGTCTAAAACCCACATTAACCTGAAAATTTGGGGTTAACGTGGGTTTTATATGGCTTTTAGAGCACAGCGCCATTTCCGAATGTTTTTGGGAATAGCGCTGTGCTAACATCCAAAACCTGTAGCATTAAGTTTTGCGCTACTTCGGTAGCGCGAAACCTAATGCTACGGCTTTTGGAGCGTTAAAGTCCCGCTACTTACCTTCGCCCGATCCCGCGATACAATAACTGACGTAATCTCGTTTACGTCAGTTATTGTATCGCGGGATCGGGCTAAGGTAATTTACGGCCGCAGTTATTGGATCTCCCCGATAGTACCATAGTAATTGAGGTTGAATAAAGACATGATATACATCCATCAAGTCCAACTTTTCACCCTTCTTTTTAACCCTACCTAACAGTCAAGGGGAGATTGATCAGGGTTGTGTATATAATATGTCCCAGATTTACCATAGATTCTATTGGAATTTTCTTTGTAATATGCAATTATTACAATCAATCATTTTTACCGACCACATCTTTTTGTCAAATCTCTCACAGGTTGTAGAACGTCAAGCAGTTCTTCTCGATTGGATTTCCGATCGGTGCCCTCAATCAGAAATCCAATCGGAATAACGTCTGCCCATGTATGGCTAGCTTAAAGGGTCACTATACTCACTAAACATCTTATCGATTTTCGATAATCATCTACTTTCGATTTTGAAAAAAATCGAAAATTTGAAAAATCCAGTTCCATGAAATCCGGGAGTTCCGAAAGTTCGTCAGGACTTATGAAACTCCTCCTATTCGAACCCACATTACATCTCTAGTGAATACTCCTAATTGCCCCCACCCTCCCCTAATCACTGCCTTCTTGTAGTGTCTGCAACACTTGTAAGTTCTGCACAGTCTCACCGTGGACACTGCTCTGCTTACACATTCCTCCCTCCCCCCCCTTCTTTCTTTTCTCTGCCGATTCTCTTAAATGTTGCAGAAAGTGTGCTGGCAGGCAGCCAAAGATCTTAGTAAGGTGTCAGGGATAGGGAACATATTAAATTTCGGCTCCTGGAGTGACAGGCTTTCCCTGTAATGTTGTATTTCAAATGATGATTTCTCAGAATTACACAGCACGATTGTTTATTAAATGCATTCTTACTGTTCCTTTTGTTTTTTATTTGTATATTAGCAGTTTCTCCTGTAACCCTGTTACACTGCTTCAGCCTACTGAGCGATACATCTGCCGGTAGAAATAATTGGGCATAAGTTGGAAAACAACTTGCTTGAAAATTCCACCCGACCCTGCATTAAAACACATATCCATAAGGTGGGGTTTCCTTAAAGGGAACTGTGGTCTCCAAACAAGTTTATTTATTAAATGAAAGGCATATTCCTACCTTTAAAATGAGCCATCAACCACCTCTCTATGGTGCTGCACAGCCCAAATCTGCGGTCAGAAATACTACTCTCCTCCTCAATCTGCGGTTGGCACATGCTCAGTGCATGACTGATGAGTAGGAGGGGGGTGGGGAGAACAGCACACCCACAGCACTTCTTTTTTTAATGCCTCCCACTTGCGGCCCTTCCCACTCACGGCCCTGTGTCCCTCCCCTTGCAACCCAACCTGGCCCATCTGGTGATGCTGCTTTCATATTACACATAAATGTAAATATCTTCAAATCTATGTAAAAAAAAAAAATCAAAATAAATTGCAAAACTTCCCAGGAAACAATTCCTGTCAATTTACCTAAAGTCATTTTTGGACCGCAGTTACCCTTTAATCCCTAAGTGCCCCTCCTTGAAATATAGGTTGGTGGAAAATTTTCCCCCTGGCCCGATCTTCGTTTTTTCCGTACGATATTGTTGAGCAGTTGATCGAAAAAGGAAAACAATTATTCTAAATTTTTTTTAGTTTTGATTTTTTGAGCGATTCGCCAAATTCAATTGATTGATGCTGTGTATGGGGGGTTTAACTATAATTATTGAATATTGTACAACAATGCCGCACACTGGAATGTCAAGTGTGCAACTATCAGTGCTTCTCACCATTATCATATATATATATATATAGGTCATTATATATCAAGGTCAGTTTACTGGAGCTGTAATTAACAGTTGATGCTGGGTACGTTTTATCACTGCAAACCCTCCTTCTAATGTCTTTCACTTTCTCCCCTCCACTCCAGATGTGGCATTGAGCCGTGAGCCTAAATCTGCATGGAATTGTTATTTGCGGTGATTCTGAAATATTCTAAATAAAAACTTTCCTCCAGCAAATTCTCCCAGGTGTGTTCAGATAAATACCTCCTAGTTTATTACTAGCAAACCCCTGGCGCGCTCACCATGACTCCCTCCTCCCGGTGGGTGGTGGTTAGATGATTTCCCTGGTCCTAATGTGGAAATGGTTGTAGGCGGCGGTATGATGACGTCATGGCACCATGTCCATCGTCCGTGCATATCGACAGGTCGTTTTAGTATATTGGGTTATTTTATGGGTTTAGAAAACCTTGTGCTATTGTCGCTGTATTCAGAGCGATTCAAAGAGGATTTATCTTTGTCCCTCAGTTCTCATAGTGTCACTGTGACAAGACGTAAAAGAAATCCTAGATTATTAATATATGAGGGTAATTGTTATATGTAGGTTGCAACAGGATTGCCAGGCATCCCTACTTGGACAGGATTGTCCCCACCCTTGTAATGCCTACTTCCCCCTCTGGAGTTCTAACCCCACACCTACTCTATCCCTCCACCATGCCCCCGCCCTGCTGTCCTCTCCCACTTGGGTGCCATGAAACCCTGGGTTTAAGAAACATAGACAATCTACCATTACCATTTATTAAAGGGCAACTCCACTGTAAAAGTTAACTTTTTAAAAAGGAATTGATTATTCCTACCTCCCAATATCATTTTGTTGAGGAGTTACAGCACACAGTTTCCATCTGCCAGGTAAGTGTCCTGACCTTCCTGTATTTAAAAATATGGGGGTAGGGGTTTAGGAATAACCAATTCTACCTCCCTCCTGCCCCAGGTACATTTCTTTTAATATAGTTTAATGCAACTAAATATATGCTGATACCGATGTAGTCTGCATTCTGCATTTGATAGAATATTGACCAACCTTTCCGCCATGCTGATTGACATGGACTCGAACCTGTACCCGGGTTAACAATCTGATTTTACAGATCGAGGTGGACTCAGACATTTCGAATTTTTCAAACTTGCGGAACTTTGTTTGAAGATTTGTATAGGTTTTTTTTTAGAGTTTGTGAACCCTCAAATCCGTTTATGGGAGGTTTACCAAATTTGTGAACGCGTAGAATATGGGATAATATCGATTGTGGAATGCGGAAGCTTGAAAGCAGTGCGCCTGTCAATGATGTTGTTTTTTTCATGTGCTGGCTACTTGAACGTGCTCACCAGAACCATTCCAAGGTTCCAGTGTTGCAACTACCGCCCCCGCCACCCCTAGACTGCAGGAGGGCCTGGACGGTAGGAGGACCCACCACAAGCCCACAACCTCCTGTTTTAAAACAGCTGATCATGCGTATGGAGGAAACATACGCTTGACCAGCTGTTTAAAGACCGACTAAACTTCTGGAACTGAACCGGAAAATCGTCGTCAGTCTTTTAAACAGCTGATCACGATTATGTTTCACAGGGGTATCCCACCAATCTCGCGGGATTCTTACAAATTCTCCCGCATTTTGGGGTAGTCTTTCACACCCCACCCTGCCTAGAAGCCTCAAATGGCAGGGTGGAATGTCGTTTTTCATTCATATGCCGAGGGGGTTGGTCAGGGGCTCGGTCTTTATACTCTAGGGGGGGAGTGCCCGCTCCTGCAGGTCCTAGAGACATGTACATAAGTTACCTTGCTATACCTTTATTTGCTATACCTTTATTTTAATCTAATTTTTCAGAAGCCTGAAAATCCAAAATGGAAACATTTTACAAAGTTTGCCCATCTCTTATGCTGATTTTAATAGGAAGAGGTGCCATCCCTTGCACGTTTTGTGACATACCGTGAGCACAAACACAGCCATGAATGGTCCCAGCTCCACATCGTGATGTTTCTATAAAAGTCAGGTGGAAAGTGAAATCTAGTAAAGGGGAAGTACCAAATTTCCCCCCCCCATAGTTTTACAGATATGTTCTATCTATTGCTATAGAGAAAGATCCTACACGTGTCAGGTTTCCCCCCCGAACAATAATAAAGGCCGATCAGTGACTAAAAAAGTGCAGTAGGTGTGGATTTCTATAAACACCTCAACTTAACCTTCTACTGGAAATGCCAACCAGCCTTTTATCTTGTTGGGTTCAAAGGGCAACCCTAACTATCGTCCGTGTATCTTTACATTTATGGCTACTTGTAATTGTGCATCAATCCTTTGTCACTGCATTGATTTAGAGTGGAATAATGTAATTATAGTACCCACCAGGGTCACCTTGGGTCAGGGTTGCCAGGCATCCTCATTTGGGTGGGATTGTCCTGACTGCAGTCCCGCGTCAGGGTTAAATCCTGTCCAAATACTGGTCCTGACAGCGATGCCGACGGTGGATGTTCGTCTGCACCGTTGTCGGTTGTTTTTGACAACAATGGTATTATTCTTCTGGTGGGCACTGGTATTATTCTTCCTGGTGGGCTTCTGGTATTATACTTCCTGGCGGCTTCTGGTATTATACTTCCTGTGTGGCCTCGGATTATACTTCCTGGTGGGCCTCTTGGTGTTATACTTCCTGGAGGGCTTCTGGTATTTATACTTCCTGGTGGCCTCTGGTGTTAATACTTCCTGGAGGGCTCCTGTGTTATACTTCCTGGTGGGCCTCTGTATTATACTTCCTGGTGGGCCTCTGGTGTTATACTTCCTGGAGGGCTTCTGGTATTATACTTTCTGGTGGGCCTCTGGTATTATAATTCCTGGTGGGCTTCTGATATTATACTTCCTGGTGGGCCTCTGGAATTATACTTCCTGGTGGGCACCTGGTATTATACTTCCTGGCGGGCTCCTGGTATTATACTTCCTGGTGGGCCTCTGGTATTATACTTCCTGGTGGGCCTCTGGTATTATACTTCCTGGTGGGCCTCTGGTGTTATACTTCCTGGAGGGCTTCTGGTATTATACTTCCTGGTGGGCCTCTGGTATTATACTTCCTGGTGGGCTTCTGGTATTATACTTCCTGGTGGGCCTCTGGTGTTATACTTCCTGGAGGGCTTCTGGTATTATACTTTCTGGTGGGCCTCTGGTATTATACTAAGCCTGGCGGGCTTCTGGTATTATCCTTCCTGGTGGGCCTCGGTATTATACTTCCTGGTGGGCCTCTGGTATTATACTTCCTGGTGGGCCTCTGGTGTTATACTTCCTGGAGGGCTTTCTGGTATTATACTTTCTGGTGGGCCTCTGGTATTATACTTCCTGGTGGGCTTCTGGTATTATACTTCCTGGTGGGCCTCTGGAATTATACTTCCTGGTGGGCCTCTGGAATTATACTTCCTGGTGGGCACCTGGTATTATACTTCCTGGGGGGCTCCTGGTATTATACTTCCTGGTGGGCCTTTGGTATTATACTTCCTGGTGGGCCCTTGTTATTTCACATCCTCGTGGGCCCCTGGTATTTCAATCACTGACAGGCCCTTTAAAGGTAAATGTTGGATGGTAAGGGCATGTTAGTAAATTAGTCACTCCATAAGATCAGTCGGCAAAGTATCAATGTTGCCTCTTTTATTCCTGGTATATTGATTGGTTCGTCTGTAGGACTGATTATCGGGCTGGTTTGCATTTCTATTTGAAGCCTGTGCAGGCTGCATTGATGTCAGTGTAACCACACAGCATGAGTATATTGCAATGTTACTTACAGACATCCCACCCAGCCATTTCAGGCTTCCAGGCAGGGTGGGGAAGGGGGCGTGGTGTCACACCGAGGTGGGGCTAGTGTCCTAGGGGTGGGGGAGGCAGGGTTAGGGCAGAGTTAGGGGTGTTCCCAGGGCAATCTGGGGGCATGGTTAGCAAAAGGGGCATGGCAGAGGAGGAGACTATAGTCTCCTCTCGGTCGCTGGAGTCTAGGGTGGTCTCACGGGTGGGCGGGAGACCACCCCAGAATGAGGGAGACTCCCGCGAGATGCGGGAGGAGTGGGATACCTGCACATAGCACTGCAGCATGTAGATTTTATACGTGTTCGGGCCTTAAAGGGTATCTCTACTGGTAAAACCCCCTTTATTTTATTTAGTTTTATTGAGGCTAGGTCTTAAGCTTCAATAAAACCTTCAGGAGCCGAGAACGAAGGGAAGGAACTTACCCGATAGCTCGCTCCTTCGCCGCTTCATCTGACAGGTCCCGTCGGACTCTATACTCTATGCGCATCACATTTACACATGCGCATAGACTACTAAGTCCGTTGCGACCTGTTAGATGAAGCGGTGGAGGAGCGAGCTATCGGGTAAGTTCCTTCC
This sequence comes from Hymenochirus boettgeri, assembly GCA_019447015.1. NCBI lineage: Eukaryota > Metazoa > Chordata > Amphibia > Anura > Pipidae > Hymenochirus > Hymenochirus boettgeri. The sequence goes on along the minus strand of CM033472.1, from coordinate 251,351,995 downwards.
CTTCGTTCTCGGCTTCTGAAGGTTTTATTGAAGAACAGGAGGTAAGACACAGCTCCTTTAACTGAATAGAATAAAGGGGGTTTATCAGTGGAGATAGAGGCAAAGGTGCCAACTCTAGCAGTTACTGTTTAAAAGATACTCAGTAATTCAGTAATTAGTATAAACTATATGTAAATGTCTGCCTTTATAACTAAAAATGTAATAAAATCTCCTCCTGGGATAACTTCCAACTCAATGTCAATTTAAAAAATTCATTAAACGTAGTAATTATTTTGAACGAGAGTGCACGTAACCCTATATATAACCAGGATTTCCCCTTTAAAAACACTTTAGTCTTGGTCTTTTTTTTTTGTGTACTGCGGTGCCACCTATTGGTCATTTCTTTCTACACGACTTCAAATCTAAACAAAGCCCCGATTTAAATAAGCAGAAATTAAAAAGCCGTTTTATTGGTGCATTGGATGAATCCGGCCTCCACCCAAAACAAAATTTTACCCTATTTAAAACTGAGTATAATTCCTGTGATATTTGCACAAGAAGTTCTAACATAATTCTACACAAGAGCCATGTATCCTATAGATTATATCCTTAGGCTCAGGCCACACTTGAGCGTAATTCGCATGAAAAACGCACAATCGCATCGGCACGTGTTACCACTTGCGCGGCAATTGTGCAATAGTCCGGAATCGGAGAAAAAGTGTGATCAATGTGATTCGTAATCGCTAACGTAATTGTAATAGACTGAGAAAAAACGCAAGTGTGGTCTATCCCTTATAATCACTGCTAAGCCATGCCATGAGTTATGATTGGTGCTTAGCTATGCCATCAGTGTCACATGACTGCCTGAAACTTGTGCATTACAGGTAATAATGCACTCCCTATTGTAAAATATAAGGATATTAAATGTCCACTCCAGTTATGAAAAAAAAATGTATATTTTGGTTTTGTTTATTACATGGCCATATAAATCCTTGGTGACTATTTATGAAACATCTCAAAATATTAAAATGAAAATATAAAAAAAATAAAAATATTTTGTGTTTGCCAATAATCAGGGTATCGTATGACACAGACGTAAAATAACGATAATTCGAGGTTTTATATAAGCGCGTCTTTACAGTTCGACTGGGTCAAAAATCAACAACAGCAAAAGCCACAATATGGCTTTATAACGCTTCCCCATCATAATATCATTATATTTTACAATAGTGTATCAAATCGTACTTGTTTTTCTACCATGATGCAAAAACTGCAATTTAAATGCTTGTAAAAAATAATCCCATGCTATCAGCATTGTAACTGCCCAGGGGATTGTGGGTGTTTTAGTTTGCCGCTAGCTGGGATATTGCAGGACTCTCAATGGAGAAAATACTAAAATACTAAATTCTCTATTATACTAAATTCTCTATTATAATACAGAGGCCGTACTCCATGGGTTATAATTGGAATATGATATCACAAAGACAACAATAAAGGAATAGCCTGGAAACTCCAATGGAAATGTAGATAAACCCCATTATAAAGGCAGATGGGATGGGCAGATTCTGATGCTCCCTGTGTGTGTTCCTTTCTATTTAACAGGCGTATCTGTGTCTCCCTTTGGATTACAGCCGTGAAATTCTGGCGCCCAGATAGTTTGTCCTTTAATGACTTATTTCCCAAAAACAACTCTCCTTTTTCCTTTGTTGTGCCGGATAGAGAGCAGCTGCCAAAACATCTCTCTCTGCCCCTCTCTATACATTGTGTAAGGGGGCGACGTATTGTGACAGGCGATAAGAAGAGAGACAAGTTCCGCTGCCTTGGGTTCAGGCCAGTAAATCGGAGACAGGAAAACAGGACATTGGGATAGTCAACCTGGTTTTAGTAATAGAGGAATGATCTCTTCGTATCTGCTCATGAGCAGCAGGCCCAGATTAGCAGGGCACGTGTCACACAGGACAAACTGGCAAATTAATGCCACAGCACAAACGCTTTAATAACACTAGCAGAGCCACCGGACCCATATGGTGTCCCTGGAAGCGATTTGCTCTGGGTGCCGACCACCATCCTTCCCTTAGGCTGTTTGGCATGGATTTGGGTGTCCATGACCGACGTCCAATCGTTCGTTCGTGCAAATCGGACAAATGGGTGATCGGACGTGTCCGAAAACCACGGCCTATTGGGCAGTCCTTTGAGGACCACATGCTCGGGCACGGCTACTTTTGCGTTTCATGCACTCCTAAAAACCGGTATCCGCTACCAAGTTCTATATTGTATTAAACAGCAACTGTACTGGAAAAATAAGCACTTGCTTGACCTGATGTTTTGTATTCGAGCATGCTCAGTAATCACTATGAGCCATCACAGGGAGAGGGAATTTCCCACCATGCAATTCACACATACCAACTGCCACCATTCCAGTAACAGAAAAAAATCACACAGCTTATGATAATAATGCACTTGATTGACAGCTGAAAAATAATGTTTAAGATTGCATATCTAAAGAAACAAGGAACAGATCAGCTACATTTTTTTTCAGTATAGATGCCCTTATAATAAAAAACTTTTAGAAAAATAAGTCAATGAACCAGAGTGCTAGATTGCTATTGTATCTTCTGTGAAAGTTCTATCATTTAACGTATGTTCTCCTTTAAGGTATTGTACCACAATCCCTTAAAGTAGGAAAAAACTCAACTCTCAGAATCCTATAGCGAACGCTACAAGTTGAACATTGAGCGTCCTGGTACAGTGGATTGATATTTGGATTTTGCTTTATTAAAATTTATAACTTGTCTTTTAATATTCCCTCTAAGATCCCCCTACATTGTTTCTTTCTATTTTGGAATGACCCATAATTAGAGAGGCATTAGGTAGGTTTGCGGGATCCCTCTTAGAACAAAGCAGTGTTTGTTAGGTGGTATGATCCACTTTCCCATGTCATCCAACACACGGGAATAACTTGGGTGTAGGAATTAGCTGGTGCAGCCTGACAAAGGGCTCATACAAGCTGCACATTCTTCTCTTATTAATCGCATTTTTGGAAGGTTCCGTGTATAAGCAAAAATATTAAATCCGCAGGCCATGAATAAGGGCAGGATTCAGTTTTTACTGGCACGTGGATATAATATAGACAAACGCTCAACAATGTTCCAAACAAGTAGAGAATTAAATTAGACATTGACAGTCTTCACTTCAACTGCCCGTCCAAAGTGCCAAAAGTTACCCTGGTTGTATGCCATTTTGTTCTCTCAATTCCATTTAGGCTGAGGCCCACTAAAAACACTTTTGCAGAGATCAATTGACATTATAAATTAAGGGGGTGATGCAATATTGGGCACAAAATGCCCAAGTCAATGTAAAACCCACGGTATCCGATGTATTATCAGGTTAGCGTGGGTTTTACACTGAGTTTGCTTTGCCGGCGCCATTTCTGAGAATGCTCGGAAATAGCATGGCACAGTAGTACCTACTATGTAACGCAAAACTTTACTGAATGGGAGGTGTTAGCCGGCGCACTTACCTGGCAGAGATCCCGCGATGTACAAAATCTCGCACAGGGATTTTTGCATCACGGCAGGTAAGTTGTGTCGGACAAAAATATTGCATCGCCCCCTATATGTCACTGCAGTGCAAACGGAGCGCAAAACGTAGCAAAATCACGTCAGTAGAGCCTAGGACTAACATTGCGTCCTACAAACCATATAGCCTGACGTATCATGCAGCATACGCAGTGGTAGTTAGAACTCGCTAGTGGTATTTAGGTTTTTACCATAGGTAACGGACTAATTTTTACGTAATCAGGGGCACTTCTAGGGTTTTCGCTGCCTGAGCCAAACTTTTGAAAGCTGCCTTTGTGTGCCGCCACATTAAAGTGGGCGTGGTTATATCCATGGGCGTGGTTTTGCTGATGGCAATGGCTTTGTTGGTAGGCATGGGTAAACTGAACTTTTGAACTTCCTATCTTGTAGGTATTTAAACAGTTCGTCAGACAGTCAATTAGCAATAATGTAAATTCCTATAAACAGATATTACATCCCTTTCTCAAACTACTTGTGTTGCCACTACCATATTGCTCCTTTCAGGTTTTTGTGGCTCAAAATAACTTATTTTATGGCCTTTGATTTATATGTTGGTTCAACTGTTACAATACATTAGAAATGCCATACTTCCTTTAGTATCAAAGATTTTAGACTAAAGATTTAGAAACCTGCCACCTCATTAAGGTAGACTCTTTCAGCAGGGTCCTAACTAATCTAACCTAGCCCAACAAACTAACTAAAGCTAACCTAACCATATAAAATGCCTTTTAACAACATCATATGTGTTACTAGGAAAAATTCAATAAGAGTCATTTAGTCCCACAAAAAACTCACAGTCTGTCATAGAGTCTCTGTCACAATAGTAGGCATAAGGAAAGGCAACAGATGCTGAGAAGATTCGCCATTTGCATGCTGCAGCTGCTCGGCCTGCTCTCTCTGTAATATCTGCACCTAATTGCCACTGTGCCACACCAGCCCCTCCCTCCTTCTCTCTATTGGCTGCTTCTGCTGGAGTAATCACCTGCTCACACAAGAGTGGAGCCTCAGAGGACCAATAGGCAGCAAGGAATGAATAGTTCTGTCTATTATAGGAGCATTTTGATTGGTTCCACTAACTTCCTTCCTTGACTAGAAGCTGTACATTATGCTGAGCAGGGTGTGTGTGCTGACTCCTGGAGTCAGCACACGTGGTACACGTGGTGTTGAGTTTAAGCAACTTTAAGGTACCGTGTATTGGAGTCATGTGGGAGGTGCTTACACTTTTCGTGGCCACGTGTGTTTTTTTCAGCACTGCCTGTCTGCCGCCTTTCTTCTTCAGTGCAGGGGTGCCACCTGAGACAAATGTCTCACTCTGCCTAATGGTAGATGTGGCCCTGTACGTAATGAAGGCATTTCATTCAATTGACACCAATGGGTTTTTACTAATGTAAAAAGAGGTGCCACAGTTTGCCCATAATACTGTTCTGCAGCTGCGCGGCAGCCAATCAAAAAAAAAATCTAATATCTGATTGGATGCTGCAGATTAGTAGCAAACCTTTGCACCCTTGCATAAACCCCTTATTGTACAATAGCCAGTATACAAGAGACTGAATGGTTGCCCACCAGCATTTATCATTTGCCAGACCTCCCATTTTCTGATAAAGTTGCACACAGGTCATTTTTAGGTGGTACTGCAATTGATCAGCACCTTTTGTTAATTTAGATATGGTGCTGCACACTCATAAGGTCAACTATAGGGAAATCTACTCCTTCCTCTATGGGTAGCAAAGGTGGATTAATATCATATGGGGCCCTAGACAAACAGAAGCTGGGCACTCTGGTGTTTACTGGGCCTTGTAGGCAGGTGCCTTGTGGATAATCCTGCTCTGCTGGGTGGTTATGATCTACAGCAATAAGTTGTCACAGCTGGCAACTCACCTTCTGTTGTGTATGTGTGGCTGTCTCCACTCATTCCCAGTTGAAACCACCCAGGCAGGTAGGATAAGGCTTTTCTACCTCCCTAGAAAGCAAACTTTTATTTTATAGTCTTTGCCTACAGGGAATCCTCTCAAAAGGGATTAAATAGATAAAGGATAGTGGGAGCTAGAGCTCCATTTCTCATTATGCAAATGAGAGGAGGAGAGACTCCTGGGTAATATCTATGTTTATGAGTATAAAATAAAATGTATGTTGCACTTTGCTACAAGTGGAAATAATTCATAGCCTTTCTGTTCTCAATTATACGTAACATTAATGCAAATCCTTTCTATTACACAGTGCAATACTAATCATCAATTCTCTGTTATGTAAATATCCGACATATCAAACAGATTTTCCTTTGATTGAAACCCAAATGAATCCGAGATTCTCGTCTTATTATAGGCAGCTGTTATTTAACCCTTTCAGCATCTTGATCGGTTGGGGGTTGGGTTGAACAGATGTTAGTTGACTATATGACAATGTGCAATACGGTGTTATGAGGATATCCTGAAAGAATCCTGGGGGATTGTGTTTGATAACAGTAATGAGTAACAATGACAGATTCCCCCCCTTACTGATTGATTCACCTACGCTTGTGTGTGTATCCTGCAAACATGCTCTTCTGGGACATGGCTAAGAGGTGATAAATCTATAGTTATAATGAAGCTGTCTTCATCGCCAATCACCGGGGGCTACTAACATGATATAATGATATTCCTGCTTAATTACACTTTAGGTGATATACAGCTCAGCATAACCGAGCAACACATTCTAATTATTACACGGAAACCTTTATATGCAACTGAGGCCTAGATCACAAGGGCTGTTTTTTGTTCCTGGCTAACTGAACCATTGGTAATGTGCTGGTCCGGTAAATGGGCATGATTTTTGCTGGACCAGTCACTTCGATTGGCCGTGATTTACCAACATGACATCATCGAATGTCATGATGATATTGGTCGGCTCCTTGTGATCCTTGTAAATCCTGGCCTGTCTGATCAATTATAGCAATGAGGATTGATTGGTGTCCTGTGTAAGATAACGCAATGGATTAGCCCTCTACAAACCTACAAAGAATAGGAATGTTTTTGTTTCTTCTCAATTAAATTTTTAATTACTAAATACAACTTTTAAAGGGTATCTTTGCTCTAAAAATTTGAATTTTCAAAAATAGTACATTTACGTAGATGCAGCAAGATTCCACTTTCGGATTTTAAATCTGAGTTGTAGATTCTGAGAAATCATCATTTGAAATCACAGCATTTACAGGGAAAGACCTGTCACTCCAGAAGCAGAAATTATAATACGTGACCCATCCCTGACCTCTTACTAATGTAATGTATGTTTCTGCAACATTTAAGAGAATCAGCAGAGAAAAGAAGGCAGGGTGAGCCAAAGGGAGATGTGTAAGTAGAGCAGGGTCCATGGTGAGGCTGGGCTGAACTCATAAGTGTCACAGACACTACAAGAAGGCAGGGAGTAAGGGAGGGTGGGGGGAATTAGGAGCACTCACTAAACATTAATAATTTAATGACAAACCAAGCACAGATAAATATGTGAGTACCACCATTTTACTTCTCTTAAATTGTAGTTTCAGAAAATCTATCTATCTATCTATCTATCTATCTAATATCTATATATCTATCTATTTATCTAATATCTATTATCAATATAACATCTATCTATCTATCAAATATCTATCAATCTATCTAATATCTGTTTATCATCTATCTATCTATCTAATATCTATCTATCTATTATCTATCTATCTATCTAATATCTATCTATCTATTATATATCTATCTAACTATCTAATATCTATCTATCACCAATCTATCTATCTATCTATCTAATATCTATTATCTATAATCTATCTATCCATTATCTATCTATCTATCTATCTAATATCTATCTATCTATCTATCTATATATCTATCTATCTATCTATCTATCTATCTATCTATCTATCTATCTATCTCTCTCTCTCTCTCTCTCTCTCTCTCTCTCTCTCTCTCTCTCTCTATATATATATATATATCTACTATCTATCTATCTATCTATCTATCTATCTATCTATCTATCTATCTATCTATCATCTATTTATCTCTATCTATCTATCTATCTATCTATCTATCTATCTATCTCTCTCTCTCTCTCTCTCTCTCTATTATCTATCTATCTATCTATTTATCTATCTATCATCTATCTATCTATCTATCATCTATCTATCTATCTATCTATCTATCTATCTATCTATCTATCTATCTATCTATCTATCTATCTATCTATCTATCTCTATCTATCTATCACTCAATCGATCTAATATCTATCTATCTATCTATCTATCTATCTATCTATCTATCTATCTATCTATCTATCAATCTATCCATCCATCCATCCATCCATCCATCCATCCATCCATCTAATCTATTGATGTTTTTTTTTATAAGAGCAGTTTTTCCTCTGTAATGGCCCAGCTATAATCCATTATTACCCTGACCATTTACTACTTAGAATTTTCAGCTTTTGCCTTCCTAGGGGAAACATAATCATCCCCATAACCCTACAGTGGAGAAAGCTGATCTAATTGCATTGTGCTATTACATTAGAACCCATTTACACTATTGTTAACAACGTGTTTTGTTATTGAATTTATTATCTCTAAACCGGTAAACACTTTCTCTTGCTGATGGTAAAACGTTGTGTCTGGACGGTGCATGGTGCTGGTTGGTGGCGCCCACAGTTAGTAACATCTGTGTTCTGCCTCCCAGATCTTCCTGTAAGGAATCTGATGCGGCTATTATTGTCTAACTAGTAAAGGAAACCAGATAATTACTTGGCTCTTTTCACCCTTGAACTCTGAGATATTTTTAGATCTTCTACGAATTTAATTTGTATTGTCGGCTAAAAATAGCCCCGGCCCAATCTGCCTTTCAGCAATATTCCTCCCGTCCTTGGATTTAATTAAAGGGACAGTAAATGTTAAACATTTCTATGTTGTCTAAAGCTGTGTGTATGGGATACCACCTGCACGTTTTTACAAGGACACAGGAATCCTGTTATATTTATTATGCTCTTTCATGCTGGCCTGTCAATGTAAGTTAAAGGAGAACTATAGTGCATATAACTGCATTAATTTAAAAAAAAAAGTTAAAAGGAAAAGTACCTGGGGCAGGGAGGTAGGATTGGTACTTTCTACCTCTAATATAATTTCTTTGAGTAGCAAGAAAACTGCTTTCACCAGTCTTCCTGAATGCTTCAGCACTATCTTTAATACAGGAAGACCCAGACACTAAACTGACCACTATGTAGCTCCTCAATGAAACAATATTGGGAGGTAGGAATAATCAACCCTACCTCCCTGTCCCACGTACTTTTCATTTCTTAAAAGTAAATTTTTTAAGAATAGTTGCCCTTTAATTTTTAACCATATAAAATGCTGTCAAAAAATGTTGAAATTCTAAAGGAAGGTACACACCATACAACTTTCCTCCTGACCGACCGTTGTCCTGGAGGAAAAGACTGTTGGTTGCCACAAAAGCAGCCGCGTCTTGCAGTAACCACGACTGAGTGTGCGGTTCCATAGGGGACCACAGGATCAGCCTTGATTTTCTGACCTGTCTGATTGTGCGTTCATCTGAACTAAGAAAAAAACACTGAAATGTTGGTCGGTCGGACCGAATTATTGTATTGTGTGTATCTAGCTTAACAATGACAATTCTGGGTCCAATGTTTCCTTTTAAACAGAACCTTTACATGTTTCTAGCAGCTGGTAAATGCCACCTTGCGGGTTAGTTAGAACATGTGCTGGCAATCTCTTGTGTGCAAATTATAATATAAATCACAGTAACTAGGCCTCAATATGTGCGTTCTACTCCATAACGATTTGCTTTTCTTAAACTATGTAATAACCATTATAGTGTCTGGATCACATGTATGTTTCATTTCCTTGATAGAGATGTAAAACAGGAACACATACAAATGCAATAAACAAATGCGTAGTGTTTTTTTCATGTGGTAGGGCTTCAGCCATGGGAGCGACTATCGCCCCTCACAATGGCGAAGGGAGCAGGCTGATAACTGATCTAAACACCTGATCACTGGGTCTAAACAAACCATCATGTGAGCACGTGTGTGAGGGGGAGCATGGTCTAAACCTGTGGGGACTTCATCCTTATGGCTACCCAAAAATGAACTCTATAAAATTGGTAATCCCAAAAGTTTGGAGATAATATTATCCAGACTGTAATGACTAGTTTTTTAATGCTGCCCTTCCATTGTCCCTTGTTAACTTTCCTTCAGCCTGGCTCCCCTCGTTGTCCCTGTTTGTTGAGTCTATTCCTGGAGCACATTATGACCCAATATGACCGCGACTCTTTGTTTTAATAAATACCTCTTCGTAAAAAACATGTTTTTGGAATTCTTGGCAGTAGATTAAACATTCCAAAGCTGTTGACTAATTGTTAATGTTTTTTCATTTTCCCCATTCTTCTTCTTCTTTTTTTTTTTGTCTGTGTTTTTTTAACTGACTTCCTGTGGAACAAAAACATCAGTTTCCCTGCAATTTAAAGATCAACCCTTCAACAGATAAACTGCCCAATGGCCCACAGCAATTCCCTCCCACCTTTCACACTAAGCCCTTGAATCCTGTTTTGATTCATAAGCTGTAAATGCTGCAGCATCAGTTTAATTAGATGGAAATATAAACTTTTAGCAAAGCCGGAAAACATATAACATGGCATCTAGGATGCAGGGGTGTAACTAGGAATAACTGGGCCCCCAGCAAAATGTCTGGGGGGAGGCTTTACCTGGAATAGGAAAAGTAATTCCTTTCTCTTCCAACCACTGCTAAGTTTATCCATGCTCTCATCCTATCACGTCAGGATTACTGTAACCTTCTGCTTCCCATCTTTCTCCTCTTCAGTCCATACTCAACTCTGCCGCACGCATTGTCTCGCTCTCTAACAATCGGGATATTAAATCTCCTCTCTGCCGCACATCTACCTGGCTCCCCATTAAACAGCTCATTATCTAAAAAATCCTTCTCTTAACATTTAAATCCCTTTGCTCTTCTACTCCTTCTTATATTTCTTCTCTTGTGTCCCCATATGTCCCTGCCCGTACCCTCCGCTCATCACAGAACCATCTCTTATATAGACCCCCCACTCACACTGCCTCCTCTCGCTTTAAACCTTTTTCTCTTTTGGCTCCCATCTTCTGGAATTCTATTCCCCTCTCTCTACGTCAAGAAACCTCAATAAACAAGTTTAAATCTAACCTTACTGCCACATTACGATTTATTTGATGTTCATGTCAAGTCAGTGTATAGCCAGTATCAGTACCAGGGGACAACGGCTAGAGCTAGCAAAATATTATCTTGTATAAAGAGGGGAATAGATTCAAGAGAGAAAAATATAATTCTCCCTCTTTACAAGGCACTGGTAAGGCCTCATTTGGAATATGCGGTGCAGTTTTGGAATCCCATATACAAAAGGGACATCTTGGAACTGGAAAGGGGTTTATAAAAGAGCATCTAATTCATACATAAACAGGGCTATGTACTCAGAGCCATTATCGGCTATTTGTGTATTAAAGTCACGTTAACCTATGTGCCAAAGGTTAACGTGACTTTAAGACACAAATAACGGCAGTCGTGGCGTTAACAAAAACTGTGTTGAGCTGATAACAGCTCTTTAAGATTGATAGCTGGCGCTAAATATTGGCAATAGGTAAATTCGCAACTCACTGAGAGCCATTATAAGCTCGGCACATTGCCTAACGGGGGCGACAGAGATAGAGTTAGCCCGAAAGGTTTATTGATCTAGGTATTCTTCCAAATGTTATTTGCATGACTTGACTGCACTGATAAAATTACTTTACCTCATCTTAATCTATAAATGAATACATGTAAGTAGCACCTACTCTGAGGTGTGTGTGTGTTACTGCATGACTTCAAGCCAGCACGTTTCACTCAGGAGCATTATCCCCCCTCCCTCTTTTAACCACTCCCTCTTCCATCTGACCTGACTTTTCCCCCCACAAACAAACTATCAAAACTGCACACAGCATTCCAACTGTAAAAACTCTGTCACCCTTACACCTACATCAAAACTGCTCACAGAAAAATAGTTTATAAGAGCAAGGAACTTTACTTACACCTGAAATGTAAGATGTTTCAGATTGGATATTTGTAAAAAAGCAGTATAGCAATTTAGCGATATTGCATGTTATCAATAATGTACGAATGTACGAATGCCAAACGTTTGTTAATTAACGAACCTTCGGCCGTAGAATACTATGCAGTAGTAAACTACCGGAGTGGTTTTCTATGGGGATCGTAAATCATAGATCTACAACCACTTTATTGTAGATTTATGAACGTTAGTATTAATTAACAGTAACGAACGTAAGGAACAATCGCTAAACCAATCGTAAATGAATGATCTGTTTAACAATTCTTAAACTGATCGTAAAAGGCGCAGTATTGCTAAAAAGCGAAACTGCTCCTTTACAAATAGGGGCCTAGATGTCACCCATTCAGCTTAAAGGGTAACTGTGGTCCAAAAATTACTTTAGGTAAATTAACAGGAATTGCTTTCCTGAGGATTTTTGCAATTTACTTTCATTGTTTTTTTTACATAGATTTGAAGATATTTAAATTTTTATGTGTGATATGGAAGCAGCATCACCAGATGGGCCAGGTTGGGTCTGCAAGGGGAGGGGACACAGGGCCCGTCAGTGGGAAGTCCCAGCAAGTGGGAGGCATTAAAAAAAACAGTGCTGTGGGCTATGCTGTTCTTCCCACCCCCCCTCCTACCCATCGGTCATGCACTGAGCATGTGCTAACCGCAGATTAGAGGAGGAAGTAGTATTTCTGACTGCAGATTTAGAACCTCCCAAAAAATATATACCACCTAAAAATGTTACATTCCAATAAGATATTTTAAAAAATGATTTAATAAATTGAATATGATATTGTAATTTTTTGGGGGATGAAATTATTGGATTTCACATTTGTAAAGGGTTATTGTATCCCCACAGCAAAACTCAATTGAAACGTTTACGTTCATTGTAAACTATCAAAAGAAATCATTAAACTACAAAATGACATGTAATAGATGCCTTTAGCCCTCTGCGCCCTTCTGTTAAACTTCACTGGCAAATAGGATTATTTGTAAAAAAAAAAACGGGCTATAAATAAACCAGGGATCATACGTATGTTTTATCTCATTGGGTGAAACCAGGTTAACAGGCTCGGATGAAATATGAAAATAATATAATATGTATAATATAATAATATGTTTTTACAAAGAAAGATCATAAAGGGAGACTGGTGGAGACTCTTTACGGAAAAGGTCAATCGATGTTAATCTGAAATCAATCCTTACAAGGAGCTTGTAGTTCCTGAACTTGCGTTAATGTTGACCTCACAGATCCTTCGTCTTATACCAAGTTCAACTCTTCCATCTGTCTTGTACTGTGAACCAAACCCACCCTAGAAGGTATTTACAGTATCTGGTTTCTCTGGGATTGGACAACCTCAATGTTCAATGTTTAACCTTAACACTGCAAAGATCCATGAATCCTGATACCTTGACCGAGGTCCTAGTTGGTGCAAGGTTTATATTCCATAGGTGTAAAACTAGCCTTTATTAAAGATAGCAGGAAAATAATAATTCTTCCAGCAAGTGGATGGAGGGCCCCAAAGCACAACATTGCCCAGGGCCCTTTTCAGTTTAAAGATTCGTACACACGTACGATCACGTGATCCGACCCACGACACACGATGTGTACCGTACAGCTGTTTTGTCCATTTATCGTTAAAGGTATGGGTGCTCAGTTAGGCATCATTGATGATTGGACCTGGATTGGGTGCTCGGTTAGACTTTGTTGATGATTAGGCCTATGAGGCCTCAGTTAGGCCTCATAGATGATGCGATCTGCAGGTCATCAATGATGCCTGTCCGAACGTCTGGTTTGCCCGTTCAGGTGAGATCATCAACAATGTCTGTCCGATTGGTTGGTTTGCCCGTCCGAGAGGACATACATACAATAAAACGGATGTAACATACACATCATACGGGTCGGCCCCATGATCGCATGTGATTAAGCACCTGTATTCTAAATCTTTTTACTTTCACTTTCTCTGATATGATGTGTTTATTTAAATTCTACAGTTAAAGTGAAAGTAAAAGTAGATTATTTTTAACAAATTCCCTTACATTATCCTTGTAATCATCCAATAGGATACTTGTTAAAGCTGAAAAAAGTACAGGGCTCCAACTTCATAAACAATCATTCTGTTTAAGACACTGACCCTGGCTGTGTGGTTATCTGGATGCAAAAACTGCCCTGGATCCTTCACTGTTATATACAGAGCCAGATTAAGGGCAAATAGGGCTCTAGACAAACCAATAACCATCAACCAATCAACTCCCTTTAATAAAAGGCAATGCCTTATTAAGTTCCCTTAAAATACAAATAAATTTACTCGTGTATTATTAATTTCTGTGCTTACTGTAAACACCTCACTGCTTATTTATTAATGTCGTACTGTGCTCCATCAAGAAAAGTAAATGTGCCACTTGATCCAGGATTACTATTGGTCTCTGGCCGTGTTGTCCACAATGGTTATTTGCCAAGGATAGTGATTTCCTACTACAGCTGAATGTTTAATGCAATCTCCATATATATTGTGATCCATAAAGATAGCCTGTAGTTAGGCTAACTAGGGGGCATATTTATAAAGGTTCGTTAACTTTTCGCGGCCGTTTTCGTGGACATTAACGCATAAATCGCGTTTACCGCGATTTATAAAAGTCCGAAAATGGCCGCGAAAAGTTAACGAAGCGTTAACCTTTCGCGGCGATACTTACCTGTTACCGCCGCTTCTATTTATAAAGCGGCGGTACTGGTTTCGCTCGGCTAGTATCGGCTGTTTTACTTCGCCACCTTGAAGGTGGCGAAGTCAGCCGATACTAACCTCCCGCGGCGGGATGGGCAGGCACCCGCCGCCGCCGCCGCTTCCCAGCAGCAGGGAAGGGACCGGGAAGGACCCCCTCCCCGGCAACCCCTCCAACCCCCCGCCCCGGCCGCTCCCGGGGAGGGGACGGGAGGGAGCCGCTGGGGGGGGGGTGGAGCTCCCTCCAGCGGGGCCCTGAAAGGCCTTTTGGGCTTAAGGGGTCCCGCAGCTCGAACCGGGACCCCCCTCCCCGGCCCTATCAGGGCCTTTGCGGCACTTACAAGTGCCCTTGCGGCTCTGACAAGAGCCTTTTGGGGCTTAAGGGGTCCCGCAGCTCGAACCGGGACCCCCCTCCCCGGCCCTATCAGGGCCTTTGCGGCACTTACAAGTGCCCTTGCGGCTCTAACAAGAGCCCTTTGGGGCTTAGGGGTCCCGCAGCTCGAAACAGGACCCACTCCCCGGCCCTTGTAAGGGCCCTTGCGACACTGACAAGTGCCCTTGCGGCACTGATAGTGCCTTTGGCGGGGGTCCCGCAGCTCGAACCGGGACCCCCAGTGCGGCTCTTAAAAGAGCCCTTGGGCGACGTCTTCGGGCTGGCGACACCAACCCCACTCAGGTCGCCGATGCCAGGCAGACTCACTGCGGCCGCCAGTGGACCCGCTGGCACCGCCGCCTCAGCGAGCCGATGTTGCCAGCCGCTTCTTTCTTCTTTCTTCAGCCTCTACTCGCGATGGCATCTGAGTTCCTCGGCGGAAAGCTCCTCTTTATATAGGTTTGCAGAAATCCATAATCCGTTTCTGATTGGTCAATTTTTAATACTTGCTTTACATTAACCAATCAGATTTAGAACTTTCCAAAAATCTGATTGGTTAATGTAAAGCAAGTATTAAAATTGACCAATCAAAAACGGATTATGGATTTCTGCAAACCTATATAAAGAGGAGCTTTCCGCCGCGGAACTCAGATGCCATCGCAGTATGGCTGAGAAAGAAGAAGAAAGCGGCTGGCAACATCGGCTCCGCTGAGGCCGGCGGTGCCAGCAGGCTACTGGCGGCCGCAGTGAGTCTGCCTGGCATCGGCGACATGAGTGGGGTTGGTGTCGCCAGCCCAAGACGTCGCGTCAAGATCAAGACGCCGGCACATCGGCATCGGCCTCGTGAGTCGCCGGCGCCCCGCGGGGTACCCCTGGCGGCCGCAGGGTACCTCTCGGGTCGGGCGCCCGGCGGAGCTGGTGTCGCCGGGACTGGAAGAAAGAAGACGTCGCCCAAGGGCTCTTTTAAGAGCCGCACTGGGGGTCCCGTTCAGCTGCGGGACCCCCGCCAAAGGCACTTGTCTTACCGCAGCACATCGCGGCCACGATAGGTATCGCGGGAATAGCGCTCGCCGTTATAAATACGGCGATAGCGCTATTTTCGCGGCCGCGATGTGCGGCGGTAATTTTTTTTTTTGCGCTAACATTGTTTCTTTATAAATATGCCCCTAGGTCTATAATGTCACAGGATGATAGCTCCATGGGCTTAATTAAAGGAGAACTAAACCAATTTTATATACTCCAGAATCTGAAAACAACCCCCCTAAAAATACCAATAAGTTATAAAATCCCACTTCAGTAAATTGTATTAAAGTAAATTTAAGCCTGTTAAGAACTGGATGAAGTATCTGGGTGTATGTGCAGTGTCAGGCCACACCTCCTGACCTCAGTCACATGCTTCCTTGCTTTATCTGTCCTGTAAATGGATTGGCTAGAGATTTGTAATGGGTGTGGCCTACTGTAACAAGTTTCTGTCATAGTCAAGGATTGAGCATGTGCAGAACATAATGGTCGTTGACCAAACTGTGTGATACTAGAATGTTATGAAGTAAAGCACAAACCATATGTTATTTAGGTGAATTTCCCAGTGCCCGTATCAAAATGAGAGTTAAGACACAGATTACTGGTTTTATTTCAAGGTGTTCTGTCTTCTGGTTCAGTGTTGTTCTGGAGCTTTAGTTGCCCTTTAAGGTTTGCCTGTGCGATTCATATGTAGCAACCAATCAGATGATATATTTTTACTGGTCTACTTCACTTTGGATACCATTGGGTTGATTACTGCAGATTAAGAACAAATATCTTCACCTCGTATTAAATAAGCTCCCATGTACTCTGTCATTATCCTTCCGTTATATATATTATCCTTCCGTTATATATATTATAGATAAGCTCCCATGTACCCTGTCATTATCCTTCCGTTATATATATTATCCTTCCATTATATATATTATAGATAAGCTCCCATGTACCCTGTCATTATCCTTCCGTTATATATATTATCCTTCCGTTATATATATTATAGATAAGCTCCCATGTACTCTGTCATTATCCTTCCATTATATATATTATCCTTCCGTTATATATATTATAAATAAGCTCCCATGTACTCTGTCTTTATCCTTCCTTCATTACTGAGACTTGCCCAATGGCAGATCTTGTCTTCTAATCATTACATTCTAGAAATGGAATGTAGAATGCAACAAGTTTCCTTGCTCTGTTGAGAGCTGGTTAGGAGTGCACTTAGGAGCAAACCTTAATCGTAATGCCTGTCAGCTATTGGCTGTGACGTTACGGGCTTTTCTGTTCGTATATTCGTATATTGCCAGGTATTTTTCTAACCATAGAGTGGAAAAAAGCATGTATAACTAGGGCCGGATTATGCACAAGGCAACCAAGGTATGTGCCTGGGGCCCGGATGTTAGGGGGCCCAGTACATCTAGGCCACAAACTGCCTCTTTAAAAAAAATGCTTGTGCTTGGAGCGCTCGGGGGGAGCACCGTTCAAGTGTCCCCCTTGCCTCCTCATTCCCCCTTCGGTTTTTCCCTAAACGGCTGTAGGGATCGCTGGTATTTAACCACTCTATTGTTGGATCGTATACGGAGAGCAGAGTAGTGAGGGAGTCCCTGTGATGTCAGAAGACGTCCTTTGACGCTGGGGACCTCGACTGGTCTTCCCCCAAACAGCCCTTGTGGTCTAGTGAAGGAAGTGAATTTGCAATCATCACTGATCTCAAGGTTACTTCCTGCTATAGTAAACCAGTGTTAAACTGAACACAAGCTTGCTATGGCATTTGTGAATAGATCAAAGAGATTCATTCACAAATAGAACTGCAATCTCCATTAATATCGCAGTTCAGTACCTGACAGCTTACTATAGTATTTGTGAATCCAAGAGATCCATTCACACATAGAACAGGAGCATCCTGGTGGTTGAGTGGAGGTACTTCACTGTGATCAGCTGTTTTATCACAGTTCAATACCTGCTATAAAGAAGCTATAACACTGACATCTGTGTGGGGCATCTTATACTAGTCACTGTGGGCATCTTATGTATACCATTCGGTGTGGCATCTTGTATTTACCAGTCACTATGGGCACAATTTACCAGTAACACTGTGGGCATAATTGAATGTACCAGTCTCTGTTTGGGGGTACTCTATACTATATATATACGTCAGCCCTCCAGTTTCCAGGCCACTGTAAGGTCACTGTTTAGTCAAAACTGGCTGGTTAACAGGAAGGCTGACCTAACAGTTTCCGGTGAACAGGAGGGCTGACTTAACAGTGTCTGTTGAACTGGAGGGCTGACCTAACAGTTTCTGTTGAATTGGAGGGCTGACCTAACAGTGTCTGTGAACTGGAGGACTAAACAAACAGTGTCTGGTGAGCTGCAGGGCTGACCTGATAAAGGCCAAACGGCCGAAACGTCGTGTGTTGGTGTACTGCAATAAAGAGGGATTACCCCTTGTAATATAAACGACTGGACAGCCCAACTTTCTTTATTTCATAGTATCTCCTGAACTGGAGGACTGGAGGGTTTAGCAGTCACTGTTTGTACAGCCCCCCCCCCCAGTTCACCAGCCGTTGTCAAGTCAGCCCTCTAGTTAACCAGCCAGTGTAAATTAGCCCACGACACCAAACTCCACAAGCCACGTCTACTTTTTTTGATGGAGCACAGTACGACATTAATAAATAAGCAGGTGTTTACAGTATGTAAATAAATTATTAATACATGAGTAAACTTTATTTGTGTTTTAGGGGAACATAATAAGGCATTGCCTTTTATTAAAGGGAGTTGATCGGTTGATGGTTACCATTAGTCTAGGGCCCTATTTGCCCTTAATGTGGAGCTTGGAGCCCTGTCCAGTTTGGATGATTACAATATAATTGTAAGGGACTTTGTTAAAAACAATCTTCTTTTACTTTCACTTTAACTGTAGAATTTAAATAAACACATCATATCAGAGTGAAAGTGTAAATTGGAAGACTTGACCTCATATCTCCTAATGTCCCATGATTAATTCAACTTGAGTCTCAGATTTAAACAACAAACATGATTTGTGTTTTATACAGACCAGTCATCTCCATAACTACTTATACATTTAAAGGGCGAGTTTAAAGATATTACACCTACCTCCCATTTTCCCATATTGCATATTGTGGTGTGTCTGGCTGCTTCCAAATCCCTTTTCGATATGCACATCTCGGTGAAGGAGGATGGGCTGCTCCAGGAGTGACAGTCCCAGAATAGTAAGTCAAAATTGGAGGTAGGTGTAATGCCTCCTAACAACCTGGAAGTTATAATAACTTTCAAAACTTGTTTTGGGGACTGTACTTTCCCTTTTAATAAATAACTGATAGTTTGCGTATGTGAGTTTAGATTAAATTGTAAACTCTCCCAACATGCACGGCCTGATGGAAACGAATAAACCCAAAAAATATTTTAAAAATGCATAAATGCAAAATACATACGCTTAGTACAAAATGCAAAGTATATCTGTTGTATTCAATTAGATCAACTGGACCTGAATACAACAGATATACCATGACCTGGATGAATGAGAACCTTCACAAGCAAAATGCAAAGTAATTAGGTGCATTGTCCCATTTTATCCACTTGGTGGCAGCAAAGATCTATTTCCTTAAACTTAAAGAATTTTAAATATTTGATATGGTGCGCCTACTGCTTTTTAATTGTTTTTATATTGCTATATAAATAAATGGTAATTATCATTCCTATATCTGCATTGAATAATACAAATAATAGCTATTCAAATTATTCAGTTATACCCAGAACAAGACAAATGAGGCAAGAAACTTCCAAGTTAATGTTGGAATTTCAAAACAAAATGATGAATGATAAATATAGTTAATAGTTCCCCAGCTACTCGCCTGCTGCAATATAATGTATCGGCAGTCTGGCTTATGTCTGAATGCTAAGCAATCCAGGGCTAATTATCACAGAACCACACAACTAAATATCACATTCAAACCTGAATATTGACTTGTTTGTCTATTTAATTGTAATTCATTAATTTAACTGCTTAATTTCTGTACACATTGTTGTCCGAAATGGTTAACTGCCGACATTAGTGATCTGTCCTGCCAGATTGCTAACCTATGAGTAAAGGCTTTTGTGTTTGTCATGCTGTGGAGGGGGTGGAGCAGCACAAGAATTTTAAGTCCAAAATGCATCACCTTACATTTATCAACATTGAATCTCATCTGCCACTTAGCAGCCCAATGTGACAATCTATCTAGATCCCCCTGCAACGATTGCACATCCTGTGAAGTTTTTAATGGTCGACAAAGTTTTGTGTCGTCAGCAAACACAGAAACCTTGCTGACAATACCCACTTCCAAATCATTAATAAATAGATTAAATAGAAGCGGCCCCAACACAGAACCCTGTGGCACCCCACTTAGCACTTTAGTCCATAATGATGAAGCCCCATTAACAACTACTCTCTGCATCCTATTCTTTAACCAATGTACAAATGTGACTCCCCAAACCAACAGACCTCAGCTTATACATTAGTCGCCTATGGGGGACTGTATCAAAAGCCTTTGCAAAATCCAAGTAAACTACATTTACTGCTATGCCAGAGTCTAAATTTCTACTTACTTCCTCATAAAAGCCAAGCAAGTTAGTTTGACAAGATCTATTCCTCCTAAATCCATGCTGGTTACTACTTATAATGTCAGTCCTTGAAACATACTCTAGAACATGATCCCTTATTAAACTTTCCAGGATCTTCCCCACCACTGAAGTTAAACTTACAGGCCTGTAATTACCCGGCTGTGAACGACTACCCTTTTTGAATATTGGAATAACATCAGCCTTTTTCCAATCCAGAGGCACACCACCGGACATGAGGGAATCAGCAAAAATAAGAAACAATGGCCTAGATAAAACTGAACTTAGCTCCCAGGGGATGGATTTTATCTGGTCCAGGGGATTTATTTATATAAACTTATTTAGTTGTTTCTCCATCATATCCTCGGTTAACCAAAATGCACAGTTCCGATTGGGCTCTACCAGATGCATTAATTTAACGCCAGCTTAGTTTATAAGAGCTGCAGCCGCAGTTTGTGTGGGCAAAATAGCCACAATTCCAGTCTTAGGGCTAGGCCACACTGACGCAATTCTCACGCACTTCCTCGTTTTGTGTATTCGGATCAATTAGAACATGAGAATCTCATGCAGGTGCTTACTATCAGGGCTATGTACTGAGAGCTGTTATCGCTCTCTATTGCCCCCGCTAGGCAATGCACTGAGCCGATAGCGTCTCTCAGTATATAGTTCCAAATCTTTAACGTTAGCTATCTACTAAAAGATTCCGTTTTAAAGAGCTGTTATCGGGTCGGTATATAGCTTACAGCGGTAGTGTGACACCGTTTTCATGTACCACCGAAACCGCCATAATTTATGTCTTAAAATGGCGTTAACCTTTGGTACACGGGTTAACGTGACTTTAAGATGGAAAAGGTGGTTTACAGCTCTCCGTACATGGCCCTATTAATGCGATTTGCGCATTTCGGTGCGCATACCATCACCATTTCTTGTGCATATCGCATGCTCTCTGATATCAGATATTGGCAGAATCACAGTTCAAACGCATGGTAAAACATACGTGACCAGCACCTGTGCTTTTCACAAGCATTACTGTGCATTGATAGTGTGTCTGCAGCCGTACAGTCATGCTAACTGCGTGTAAATAGGGACTAGATTTAATTTGTCCCATGCCCTGCCTCCCCCTGCCCCCAACATTCTCCTACCTGCAGAAGGTGCATTCTTACCGACCAGACAACTGTGTAACTATGGAAACCATCAGTCTATAATACCATAAAAGCAGCAAAAAGATCATATAACTCTTCGTAGACACAGAAAACCCCCAGTCCAAAGCGGTGTGAGTGGAGCCTGCACAGGGTGGGAGACTCCATCTTGCACATTATCACTTCTGTTACACACAGATCAATAGCACTGTCAAACTATAATACTGGATCGGCTCCTAATTATCAACACCAGAAAATGAAAATTCTAAATAAATGCAACACTAAGGAATCCAATAGGGAGAGTGTAATTCTATAGAGCTCCCCTCGCTCATAAGGAACAGAGACTTCTGGTTAAATTCCATGGTAGCCCATAAATGCAATACCTTCCAAGAGGCTTTAACAGCATTCGATTCACTAAAGCAAAGCTGAACACCGCTAAGGAATCTAATAGAGTAAGAGAGAGCTTAAAGGATAACTAGACGGTAAAAAGGAACTATTTATACACACGATAGTCCTCCTTTAAGGCTAACAAGCTCCCCTCTGACATATGCAAATAAACAACGGAGACTTCTGCATTCTTCCATTGCACTTTAGTCTGTACCTCGCTGAATTGTGCAACAGTGCAGTATTGCCCTTAGATAGCTGCAGTATTACCAACCACACTGGTAAAAGACCAAGGGTAACTGTAATGCCTGATACTGCGGGTTTATACTTAAGTAATACATTTTATTCAATAAAAGTTCTTATCGTTTAAAATGGTGCTAATTTTGCCCCAACCAATCAGATGTTAGCTTTCAAATGTTAAATAAGATCTGATTGGTTGGGGCAAAATTAGCACCATTTTAAATGATAAGAACTTTTATTGAATCTCCCTGTAGCGGTTTATTTTATTCTAAAGGTTTTGCATCAATCTAAGTTTTAACCACCAGGGGGCAGAACTACATCTTGGTTTTTCAGTGTATTTTTCACTGTTGCAGCAGCAACTTTCTTCTCTGAATTCTAACGTGGATTACAGGAGCTGCAGTAATGTGTTCAGATGGGAGCCAAAGGGTCTGTGCTCTGTCCCCGTGTCTTAAGCTTTAATATAAAGCAGGTTCTGCCTTTATAAGGTAACTAATATCTCCTTACACGTAATGGTGTCCGTTCGTGCAAGAAGCGAAGCCGTAAGATAAGCGTATCCTACGATTGTTGGCCCATGTATGGGCGATTGTACAATTTTTCCTATCAGCAAGTTGAAGGTTTTTTTTCCATTGGACAATATGATTGAATGACTGAGATTTTTATGTTTATGCCCCTTAACGCTACTAAGGTGCCCCCCCATGAATATGTATAATAATAGATCTTCAGGGACCGTGTCTACTTGTCATGTGATGGTCTAATGCAGGGGTTTAAAATTTGCAGTATGCAACTAGGGAATGCTGGAAGTTGTAGTTTTCAAAACATCTCAAGGGACACATATAATAATAGTCATTCTCACTGAATATAATTCACACAGTTTTCCAGGCTAAATAAGGTAATGAATAAATGAATCTATCTAGTCCATGTTTGGAAACTACAACTCCCAGCATGCCTTGGTTGCTGCAAACATCTAGAGTGCCAAGGTGTGAAATCTCCCATTCTACTCTGTAATATTAGTTACTGCAATGATATTCCAGTCCAACCGATTTTGTGGAAACAGCAGGATTGGCTGTAATTTACTGACATGCATCATTGATTGGCCCCACCTTTTTTGTTGTTGCTTAAATAGCGTTCAGGATTTATTATCCAATCCTTATAGGCCTAGCTTAAGACTCTGCTCTGTGTGTTCCCTGTAGGATAGGAAACACAAGGTAGATAGTTATAGTCCCAGCCAAAGACTCTGCTCTGCTGTGCTCCCTGTAGGATAGGAAACACAAGGTAGATAGTTATAGTCCCAGCCAAAGACTCTGCTCTGTTGTGCTCCCTGTAGGATAGGAAACACAAGGTAGATAGTTATAGTCCCAGCCAAAGACTCTGCTCTGCTGTGCTCCCTGTAGGATAGGAAACACAAGGTAGATATGCTTGTGAAGGTTCTCATTCATCCAGGTCATGGTATATCTGTTGTATTCAATTAGATCAACTGGACTTGAAATGTAGTTCTTGAAGACGTTTCGCTAGTCATCCGACTGGCTTTCTCAATTCAGAATGACTTGTACAAGAATCTGTGGCAATTATGTGCCCTGGAAAATCCCAATTAGCATATCACAGCCAGGTGTTAAGGGTGTGATTAGATAGTGGCTAAGAGGTGTTATAGGAACGCCCAGAGTAAGGTGTTAAAACAGCATTGTACATGGCAGACAGTTGGTCCTCGGGTCAGGACTCAGCCGTGTATCTGCATCTTAAGGATAAAGGACATACCTTTACCTTTGAAGATTGTAATGTTAACATACTGGCGAAGGAACGTGACTGGTTCAAGAGAGGTGTTAAGGAGGCCATTTATGTGAAAATAAAGAAACCAAGCCTAAATAGAGGTGGGGGGGTTCGACACCAACTGTCTGCCATGTACAATGCTGTTTTAACACCTTACTCTGGGCGTTCCTATAACACCTCTTAGCCACTATCTAATCACACCCTTAACACCTGGCTGTGATATGCTAATTTGGATTTTCCAGGGCACATAATTGCCACAGATTCTTGTACAAGTCATTCTGAATTGAGAAAGCCAGTCGGATGACTAGCGAAACGTCTTCAAGAACTACATTTCAAGTCCAGTTGATCTAATTGAATACAACAGATACAAGGTAGATAGTTATAGTCCCAGCCTAAGGATAGGAAACACAAGGTAGATAGTTATAGTCCCAGCCAAAGACTCTGCTCTGCTGTGCTCCCTGTAGGACAGGAAACACAAGGTAGATAGTTATAGTCCCAGCCTAAGGATAGGAAACACAAGGTAGATAGTTATAGTCCCAGCCAAAGACTCTGCTCTGCTGTGCTCCCCGTAGGACAGGAAACACAAGGTAGATAGTTATAGTCCCAGCCTAAGGATAGGAAACACAAGGTAGATAGTTATAGTCCCAGCCAAAGACTCTGATCTGCTGTGCTCCCTGTAGGATAGGAAACACAAGGTAGATAGTTATAGTCCCAGCCAAAGACTCTGCTCTGCTGTGCTCCCTGTAGGATAGGAAACACAAGGTAGATAGCCAGTAAGTGGCCCTTATTACGCAATCCTATAAAACAGGTAAAGATAAAGAAAGCAGCCAACCGTAAAGAAGAACTTCAAACTGGGCCATTTTTAATAGACAGGAGATTGGTCAACTGCAAAGAAATAATAAGGAGTAGAACTGGATAGGAACTTCACACTTAACAACAAAAAACTCATTGAATCAATTTGTGGTTTATCTCTGTGTGCAGTTAACTCCAGGGTAAGAGGGAGGTTCTGGGCTTTGATTGCTCTGTTCTAATTACTGTGAATGGATTAATTAATTTAGCTTAAAGAGACACATTCCTGTTCTTTCTATTTCTTCTTACGTTTTATTCTTCTGCTTTTTTGGACCGTATCTCCTCCCACAGTTGTTGAGCTAGAGACATGAAATTCGGTACAGACGTGCGGGGCATATAGGAGAAGTGTGCCATCTTCTAGCTAAGGAATCTGCGGAAGCGTTACGGCGTTATCGGTGAATTTCGGGACATTTTTTCCCTTAGACTATAATGGTAACAATCCTCAAATGTGAATATTTCAAAACAGTTTGTTTCATGGTCATAAATACAAATGGTGATACCCCCAACCCCTCACACAGACCCAGGTACACCCACCTACTGACCTACCTTTCCATTCCTATGGTAGCCATACTTAAAGGGTAACTATAGTCAAAAAACTAATTCTGATCAATCATCAATTAAAGTTAGTTATATAGTCATACATGAAAACACATACCCCCAACCTCACACGCCTACTCAGTAAGTGTGTTTACCTGTATCACGCTGGGGGTTAAAAAAACAACCTTTTTTTATTATTGTTAATTTTTTTTCTTTACTTTAGTTACCCTTTAAGTATGGCTGCCACAGTAATGGATAAGAAGAACAGTAGGTGTGTGTACCTGTGTCGGATTGTGGGTTAAAAAAAACAAACTTTGTTGATGATTAGTCAAAATATTTTTTTTTTACTATAGTTACCCTTTAAATATGGCTACCATGAAAATGGTAGGGTAGGTCAGTAGGTGTGTGTACCTGGGTCTGGTTGAGGGGGGTATTTTTTTTTTTGTGTTTACAACCATCTTTTATTAAGGATAAATCAAAATTAGCTTTTTTGACTTTAGTTACCCTTTGAATATGACTGCCATGGAAATCATATTCAATGGCAGTCATATTCAAAGGGTAACTTAAGTTACCCTTTGAATTAAACTTTCCCTTTCTAGTTCTCTTTGTTAACTATTTCACTGCACATTACATATTAATTGTTTCTACTAGAAGATACATAGGTGCAGTAGATGCGTGTAACCTGTCTTGTTCTATTGAAAGTGGGGAAGCAACTGGAGGGGCGTTCGGCAGCTGCATCAGGCGACAATTATCTTAAGTGCATTGGTAATTATGGGCCATATTTATAAAGCCGCGGTATTGCTTTTTAGCGATACCGCAACTTTAACGATTGGTTTAACAATCCTAAATTTACGATACCGTAGATCGGTATTGAAGATTTACGATCCATATAGAATACCATTGCGGTAGTTTACTATGATCTACGATCGAACGTTCATTAATTAACGAACGTTCGGTTGTAAATGTACGATCGCGGTCATACATTTATAACCGTGATCGGAAATTAACTAACCCACAATATCGCTAAAAAGCGATACCGTGGCTTTATAAATATGGCCCTGTTGGTACAATCTGGAAAAAATCTGAGGGTAAAGGGAATGAGTGTCTGGGTGTCCATAGAATGTTTAATATAGGAAATGGTTCTCCGTTTATGGGCACTGCTGACTGGTCCAAACGTAGACCTGGTTGGATGTCTAATCGACCATTAAAAAACCCTCAATCACAGTCTGATTAGCCAAGCAGTAAAGCTGGGTACACACCAGCAGATATTTTCAGTTGACCGACGGATTCACAGCACTAAAGACGCATGTTGGACGCCGAAACCTTATGTGTTAAATAAAACACTTGTGTGATAAGACTGGTGTGTGCTATTATTGTTACCTTTGATTATCATATTCATATACCCTTGGCCAGGGTCTAATAGCAGCTCCCAGCAAGAATATTGCAGGAAAATTCCATGTACTTGTGATATCTACCATAAGTAATTGCTGCTTGCCATATTGGAGCCAGGTACACGCATTACCAATAAAGGGCCAATCCCGTTGGTACCTAGGGGATTGGTTATTTTTCGGTAATGTGTGTACGTCTGTAAAGACCCTTTCCTATGCCAACGAAGTTCAGTGTTAAGATTGGAATCAGTCTTTACAAGAGGAAAATTTCTCTCGATGTGAGTCGGACACAATCAATAGGTGTACGGCAGACATGTGCGATCTCCCTATACTTTATATATACCTTACATAGCGAGAACACTTGTGACTGTGTGTACTCCCATCTGTCAAAGATGACAGACAGAATCTAATGCTGAGTATACACCATACAATATTTTTGGCTGACCGAACGATATTACCGTGTATTGGACTGTCAGGAAAGTGTGTAGTGACTTGATAAGAATGGGTAAACTATTGGTATTAGTTCTTGCAAAAGACCAATAAAAATGCCATTCCACCCTGGAAACAATCCCCAGTGTTATATTAGGGTTAGTGAAGCACGGCACCAGATCTTCTCCTCCAGACAAGGCCGAACCATGTATCTTGAATTCTCTGGTCTGGTGGGTACCTTTAGAGGTCACCTAAAGGACAGTTATACATGTAAAATAAATATATTTCGGTATTGGTATATGTGTAATGGGATCCAATATTATATTTCTGAATGGGAAGGTAGGCCATTAAGTTATTGGAGTTATTAATATCTTGGGAAATATCAGGGCGATGCACCGAGCGCCGCTATCGGCAACCCGGTGCAAACAACCCGGTGATGTTATATGCCGATAGCGGCGCTCGGAACATTGCTACTTGGCGCTGTTCTATTCCAGCACTTTCAACGGCAGCTATTAGCTGGTGTTGAAAGTGCCGCAATAAAACACCGATTTCGGCATATAACATAACTGCTGCGCTGTTAACTTTCGCGTTAGCCACGCAGCCGCCGCAAGGAAGGAGTTAAAGTCACGCTAACCGATATAACATCGGTTAGCGCAACTTCAACTCCAAATCAGGAGCGATGCGCCCGTTGGTGCATCTCCCTGTATGTATTACACACAGGTCATGTTTGGTATTGTGAGGAATTGATAATTAATACAGGAGAGGATTATGTGGTCTATATCCCAGTACAATGTACATTTATATGGAATCTGCCTAAATAAGGGGGAATAAAGTATTGTGACAAGTCGTAAATCTGGACATTCCTGAACGCTCCCACCTCATGCATAGCTAAGCAGGGGGATGGTTCATCAATGGGCTTAAAACCCCACTGTAGCCCCCATAACTTTGTTCATACTGAGGGGACATGCTAAATGTGTATGGATCATATTTCCTTCTCGCCCCGGGACACAAGGTCAGTGTATATTTTTATCCTCTTTATTTTATATAACTGTTGTACCTATTGTATGTCATTTTGTTGTAACACCATTTTCTTTTATTTTTGTATTATATGCACTGTCCACCTTTTGGAATATTAAATCTAAAATTTAAGTTTTGTCTTTGATGCTCTAAAAGAACTCAGTTAGCCTCTGATAAGTTTATATGTGGTTGAATGGAATGTTTGGCAGTGTAAATGCTAATTAACTCTGTGACTGCTTGTGAAGGACTGATGCTAATTAACAAGTTAGTTGCTGGAGTGAATGGTGTATTTGATTGGTCAGATTACATGCCCAGTGAACTGGCGTTCATGACATGGTTGTTTGACCGAAAATATGTATGGTGTGGGTGCCAATGGCCACAAATGATCTTGGTTGTTCCTTCGTCTGGAACAAATGTGAGATTGGGTATGCTGCTAAATCACAGGCGATTGTGAGGAACCCTATGGGATTTGTGCTGGCTGACTGCTGTCTAGTATCGAACAGTCGGCCGGAAAAATGTCATCCCATGTGCACCCAGCTTTACAGATTGGTATTGTGTGCACCCAACCTTACAGATTGGTGTTGTGTGCACCCAGCCTTACTGATTGGTATTGTGTGCACCCAACCTTACTAATTGGTATTGTGTGTACCCAGCTTTACAGATTGGTATTGTGTGCACCCAGCTTTAAGATTAGTATTGTGTTACCCAGCTTACAGATTTGTATTGTGTGTACCCAGCTTACAGATTTGTATTGTGTGCACCCAGCTTTACAGATTGGCATTGTGTTTACCCAGCTTTACAATTTGTACTGTGTTGTACCCAGCTTTACAGATTGTGTATTGTGTGTACCCAGCTTTACAGATTTGTATTGTGTGCACCCACTTTACAGATTGGCATTGTGTGTACCCAGCTTTACAGATTGGTATTGTGTTACCCAGCTTTACAGATTTGTATTGTGGCATTCCATCTTACAGATGGATTGTGTACCCAGCTTTACAGATTTATTGTGTGTACCAGCTTTACAGATTTGTATTGTGTGCACCCAGCTTTACAGTTTGCATTGTGTGTTACCCAGCTTACAGATTGGTATTGTGTGTTACCCAGCTTTACATGATTTGTGTTTTGCACCCAGCTTTACAGATTGGTATTGTGTGTACCCAGCTTTACAGATTTGTATTGTGTGCACCCAGCTTTACAGATTGGTATTGGTGTACCCAGCTTTACAGATTGTATTGTGTGTACCCAGCTTTACAGATTTGTATTGTGTGCACCCAGCTTTACAGATTGGCATTGTGTGTACCCAGCTTTACAGATTTGTATTGTGTGTACCCAGCTTTACAGATTTGTATTGTGTGCACCCAGCTTTACAGATTGGCATTGTGTGTACCCAGCTTTACAGATTGGTACTGTGTGTACCCAGCTTTACAGATTTGTATTGTGTGCACCCAGCTTTACAGATTGGTATTGTGTTTACCCAGCTTTACAGATTTGTATTGTGTGCACCCAGCTTTACAGATTGGCATTGTGTGACCCAGCTTTACAGATTTGTATTGTGTGTACCCAGCTTTACAGATTTGTATTGTGGCACCCAGCTTTCAGATTGGCATTGTGTGTACCCAGCTTTACAGATTGGTATTGTGTGTACCCAGCTTTACAGATTTGTATTGTGTGTACCAGCATACAGATTGGTATTTTGTTTACCCAGCTTTACAGATTGGTATTGTGTGCACCCAGCTTTACAGATTGGTATTGTGTGCACCCAGCTTTACAGATTGGTATTGTGTGCACCCAACCTTACAGATTGGTATTGTGTGTACCCAACCTTACTAATTGGTATTCTGTGCACCCAGCTTTACAGATTGGTATTGTGTGCACCCAACCTTACAGATTGGTATTGTGCGCACCCAGCCTTACTGATTGGTATTGTGTGCACCCAGCTTTACAGATTGGTATTGTGTGCACCCATGGCAATGTGGTACCCAGCTTACAGATTGGTATTGTGTGTTACCCAGCTTTACAGATTTGTATTGTGTGCACCCTCTTTACAGATTGGCATTGTGTGTACCCAGCTTTACAGTGGTATGGTGTGTACCAAGCTTTACGATTTTATTGTGTGCACCCAGCTTTACAGTTTTTGCATTGTGTGTCCCCAGCTTTACAGATTGGTATTGTGTTTACCCAGCTTTACAGATTTGTATTGTGTGCACCAGCTTTACAGATGGGTATTGTGTGTACCCAGCTTTACAGATTTGTATTGTGTGCACCCAGCTTTACAGATTGGTATGTGTGTACCCAGCTTTACAGATTTGTATTGTGTTACCCAGCTTTACATTTGTATTGTGTGCACCCAGCTTTACAGATTGGCATTGTTGTACCCAGCTTTACAGATTGGTACTGTGTTGTACCCGCTTTACAGATTTGTATTGTGTGCACCCAGCTTTACAGATATGTATTGTGTTTACCCAGCTTTACAGATTTGTATTGGTGTGCACCCGCTTTACAGATTTGTATTGTGCGCACCCAGCTTTACAGATTGGCATTGTGTGTACCCAGCTTCAGATTTGTATTGTGTGCACCGCTTCAGATGTTGTTGACCCAGCTTACAGATTTGTATTGTGTGTACCCACTTTACAGATTTGTATTGTTGTGCACCCAGCTTTACAGATTGGCATTGTGTTTACCCACTTTACAGATTTGTACTGTGTGTACCCAGCTTTACAGATTGTATTGTGTGTACCCAGCTTTACAGATTTGTATGTGTGCACCCTCTTTACAGATTGGCATTGTGTGTACCCAGCTTTACAGATTGGTATTGTGTGTACCCAGCTTTACAGATTGTATTGTGTGCACCACTTTACAGATTGGATTGTGTGTACCCACTTACAGATTGGTATTGTGTTACCCAGCTTTACAGTTTGTATTGTGTGCCCCCAGCTTTACAGATTTGGCATGTGTGTACCCAGCTTTACAGATTGGTATTGTGTTTACCCACTTACAGATTTGTATTGTGTGCACCCAGCTTTACAGATTGTATTTGTGTGTACCAGCTTTACAGATTTGATTGTTGTGCACCCCAGCTTTACAGATTGGTATTGTGTGTACCCAGCTTTACAGATTTTGTATTGTTGTGTACCCAGCTTTACAGATTTGTATTGTGTGCACCCAGCTTTACAGATTGGCATTGTGTGTACCCGCTTTACAGATGGTATGTGTGTACCCAGCTTTACAGATTGGTATGTGTGCCCCCAGCTTTACAGATTGTTTGTGTGCACCAGCTTCAGATTGGTATTTGTGTACCCGCTTACAGATTTGTATTGTGTGCACCCAGCTTTACAGATGGTATTGTGTTTACCCAGCTTACAGATTGTATTGTGTTGCACCCAGCTTTACAGATTGGCATTGTGTTACCCAGCTTTACAGATTTGTATGTGTGTACCCAGCTTTACAGATTTGTATTGTGTGCACCCAGCTTTACAGATTGGCATTGGTGTTACCCAGCTTTACAGATTGTGGGTGTTCCCAGCTTTACAGATTTGTATTGTGTGTACCCAGCTATACAGATTGGTATGTGTTTACCCAGCTTTACAGATTTGTATTTGTGGCACCCAGCTTTACAGATGGTATTGTGTGCACCCAGCTTTACAGATTGGATTGTGTGTACCCAGCTTTACAGATTTGTATGTGTTTACCCAGCTTTACAGATTGGATTGTGTGTACCCAGCTTTACAGATTGTATGTGTGTACCCAGCTTTACAATTTTATTGTGTTCACCCAGCTTTACAGATTTGTACTGTTTGCACCCTCTTTACAGATTGGCATTGTGTGTACCCAGCTTTACAGATTTGTATTGTGTGTACCCAGCTTTACAGATTTGTATTGTGTGCACCCAGCTTTACAGATTGGCTTGTGTGTACCCAGCTTTACAGATGGTATTGTGTGTCCCCACTTACAGATTTGTATTGTGTGCACCCAGCTTTACAGATTGTATTGTGTTTACCCACTATACGATTGGTATGGTGTTTACCCAGCTTTACAGATTTGTATTGTGTGTACCCAGCTTTACAGTTGGTATTGTGTGCACCCAGCTTTACAGATTGGTATTGTTTGTACCCAGCTTACAGATTTGTATTGTGTGCACCCAGCTTTACAGATGGGCATTGTGTGTACCCAGCTTTACAGATTTGTATTGTGTGTACCCAGCTTTACAGATTGTACTGTTGTGCACCCAGCTTTACAATTGCTCTACTCGCTCTGCAATATAATATGTATCGGCCCTGGCTTATGTCTGAATGCTAAGCATCACAGGGCAATTATCACAGACCACACACTAAATATCACATTCAAACCTGAATATTGACTTGTTGTGTCTATTTAATTGTAATCATTAATTTACTGCTTAATTTCTGTACACATTGTTGTCCGAAATGGTTTACTGCGACATTAGTGATCTGTCCTCCGATTGCTAACCATGAGTAAAGGCTTTTGTGTTTGTCATGCTGTGGAGGGGGTGGAGCAGCACAAGAATTTAAGTCCAAAATGCATCACCTTACATTTTATCAACATTGAATCTCATCTGCCACTTAGCAGCCCAATGTGACAATCTATCTAGATCCCCTGCAACGATTGCACATCCTGTGAAGTTTTTATGGTCGACAAAGTTTTGTGTCGCAGCAAAACACAGAAACCTTGCGACAATACCCACTTCCAAATCATTAATAAATAGATTAAATAGAAGCGGCCCCAACACAGAACCCTGTGGCACCCCACTTAGCACTTTAGTCCATAATGATGAAGCCCCATTAACAACTACTCTCTGCATCCTATTCTTTAAACCAATGTACAATGTGACTCCCAAAACAACAGACCTCAGCTTATACAATAGTCGCCTATGGGGGACTGTATCAAAACCTTTGCAAAACCAGTAAACTACATTTACTGCTATGCCGAGTCTAAATTTCTACTTACTTCCTCATAAGCCAAGCAAGTTAGTTTGACAAGATCTATTCCTCCTAAATCCATGCTGGTTACTACTATAATGTCAGTCCTTGAAACTAACTCTAGAACATGATCCCTTAAACTTTCCAGGATCTTCCCCCACCATGAAGTTAAACTACAGGCCTGTAATTACCCGGCTGTGAACGACTACCCTTTTTTGAATATTGGAATACATCAGCCTTTTTCCAATCCAGAGGCACACCACCGGACATGAGGGAATCAGCAAAAATAAGAACAATGGCCTAGATAAAACTGAACTTAGCTCCCAGGGGATGGATTTTATCTGGTCCAGGGGATTTATTTATATACTTATTTAGTTGTTTCTCCATCATATCCTCGGTTACCACCAAAGCACAGTTCCGATGTCTCACCAGATGCATTATTTAACGCCAGCTTAGTTTATAAAGCTGCAGCCGCAGTTTGTGTGGGCAAAATAGCCACAATTCCAGTCTTAGGGCTAGGCCACACTGACGCAATTCTCACGCACTTCCTCGTTTTGTGTATTCGGATCAATTAGAACATGAGAATCTCATGCAGGTGCTTACTATCGGGGCTATGTACTGAGAGCTGTTATCGCTCTCTATTGCCCCCGCTAGGCAATGCACTGAGCCGATAGCGTCTCTCAGTATATGTTCCAAATCTTTAACTTAGCTATCTACTAAAAGATTCCGTTTTAAAGAGCTGTTATCGGGTCGGTATATAGCTTACAGCGTAGTTGACACCGTTTTCATGTACCACACCGGAAACCGCCATAATTTATGTCTTAAATGGCGTTAACCTTTGGTACAACAGGGTTAACGTGACTTTAAGATGGAAAAGGTGGTTTACAGCTCTCCGTACATGGCCCTATAATGCGATTTGCGCATTTCGGTGCGCATACCATCACCATTTCTTGTGCATATCGCATGCTCTCTATATCAGATATTGGCAGAATCACAGTTCAAACGCATGGTAAAACATACGTGACCAGCACCTGTGCTTTTCACAAGCATACTGACTGGCCATTGATAGTGTGTCTGCAGCCGTACAGTCATGCTAACTGCGTGTAAATGGACTAGATTTAATTTTCCCATGCCCTGCCTCCCCCTGCCCCCAACATTCTCCTACCTGCAGAAGTGCATTCTTACCGACCAGACAACTTGTGTAACTATGGAAACCATCAGTCTATAAACCATAAGCAGCAAAAGATCATTAAACTCTTCGTAACACAGAAAACCCCAGTCCAAAGCGGTGTGTGGGAGGCCTGCACAGGGTGGGAGACTCCATCTTGCACATTATCACTTCTGTTACACACAGATCAATAGCACTGTCAAACTATAATACTGGATCGGCTCCTAATTATCAAACACCAGAAAATGAAAATTCTAAATAAATGCAACACTAAGGAATCCAAGAGGGAGAGTGTAATTCTATAGAGCTCCCCTCGCTCATAAGGAACAGAGATTTCTGGTTAAATTCCATGGTAGCCCATAAATGCAAACCTTCCAAGAGGCTTTAACAGCATTCGATTCACTAAAGCAAAGCTGAACACCGCTAAGGAATCTAATAGAGTAAGAGAGAGCTTAAAGGAAACTAGACGGAAAAGGAACTATTTATACACACGATAGTCCTCCTTTAAGGCTAACAACTCCCCTCTGACATATGCAAATAAACAACGGAGACTTCTGCATTCTTCCATTTGCACTTTAGTCTGTACCTCGCTGAATTGTGCAACAGTGCAGTATTGCCCTTAGATAGCTGCGTATTACCAACCACACTGGTAAAAGACCAAGGGTAACTGTAATGCCTGATACTGCGGGTTTATACTTAAGTAATACATTTTATTCAATAAAAGTTTCTTATCGTTTAAAATGGTGCTAATTTTGCCCCAACCAATCAATGTTAGCTTTCAAATGTTAAATAAGATCTATTGGTTGGGGCAAAATTAGCACCATTTTAAATGATAAGAACTTTTATTGAATCTCCCTGTACGGTTTATTTTATTCTAAAGGTTTTGCTCAATCTAAGTTTTAACCACCAGGGGGCAGAACTACATCTTGGTTTTTCAGTGTATTTTTCACTGTTGCACAGCAGCAACTTTCTTCTCTGAATTCTAAACGTGGATTACAGGAGCTGCAGTAATGTGTTCAGATGGGAGCCAAAGGGTCTGTGCTCTGTCCCCGTGTCTTAAGCTTTAATATAAAGCAGGTTCTGCGCTTTATAAGGTAACTAATATCTCCTTACACTAATGGTGTCCGTTCGTGCAAGAAGCGAAGCCGTAATAAGCGTATCCTACGATTGTTGGCCCATGTATGGGCGATTGTACAATTTTTTCCTATCAGCAAGTTAAGGTTTTTTTTCCATTGACATTGATGAATGACTGAGATTTTTATGTTTATGCCCCTAACCGCTACTAAGGTGCCCCCCCATGAATGTATAATAATAGATCTTCAGGACCGTGTCTCTGTCATGTGATGGTCTAATGCAGGGGTTTAAAATTTGCAGTATGCAACTAGGGAATGCTGGAAGTTGTAGTTTTCAAAACATCTCAAGGGACACATATAATAATAGTCATTCTCACTGAATATTTCACACAGTTTTCCAGGCTAAATAAGGTAATGAATAAATGAATCTATCTAGTCCAGTTTGGAAACTACAACTCCCAGCATGCCTTGGTTGCTCTGCAAAACATCTAGAGTGCCAAGTGTGAAATCTCCCATTCTACTCTGTAATATTAGTTACTGCAATGATATTCCAGTCCAACCGATTTTGTGGAAACACAGGATTGGCTGTAATTTACTGACATGCATCATTGATTGGCCCCACCTTTTTTGTTGTTGCTTAAATAGCGTTCAGGATTTATTATCCACCTTATAGGCCAGCTTAAGACTCTGCTCTGTGTGTTCCCTGTAGGATAGGAAACAAGGTAGATAGTTATAGTCCCAGCCAAAGACTCTGCTCTGCTGTGCTCCCTGTAGGATAGGAAACCACAAGGTAGATAGTTATAGTCCCAGCCAAAGTCTGCTCTGTTGTGCTCCCTGTAGGATAGGAAACACAAGGTATAGTTATAGTCCCAGCCAAAGACTCTGCTCTGCTGTGCTCCCTGTGGATAGGAAACACAAGGTAGATATGCTTGTGAAGGTTCTCATTCATCCAGGTCATGGTATATCTGTTGTATTCAATTAGATCAACTGGACTTGAAATGTATCTTGAAGACGTTTCGCTAGTCATCCGACTGGCTCTCAATTCAGAATGACTTGTACAAGAATCTGTGGCAATTATGTGCCCTGGAAAATCCCAATTAGCATATCACAGCCAGGTGTTAAGGGTGTGATTAGATAGTGGCTAAGAGGTGTTATAGGAACGCCCAGAGTAAGGTGTTAAACAGCTGTACATGGCAGACAGTTGGTCCTCGGGTCAGGACTCAGCCGTGTATCTGCATCTTAGGATAAAGGACATACCTTTACCTTTGAAGATTGTAATGTTAACATACTGGCGAAGGAACGTGACTGGTTCAAGAGAGGTGTTAAGGAGGCCTTTATGTGAAATAAAGAAACCAGCCTAAATAGAGGTGGGGGGGTTCGACACCAATGTCTGCCATGTACAATGCTGTTTTAACACCTTACTCTGGGCGTTCCTATACCCCCTCTTAGCCACTACTAATCACACCCTTACACCTGGCTGTGATATGCTAATTGGATTTTCCAGGGCACATAATGCCACAGATTCTTGTACAAGTCATTCTGAATTGAGAGCCAGTCGGATGACTAGCAAACGTCTCAAGAACTACATTTCAAGTCCAGTTGATCTAATTGAATACAACAGATACAAGGTAGATAGTTATAGTCCCAGCCTAAGGATAGGAAACACAAGGTAGATAGTTATGTCCCAGCCAAAGACTCTGCTCTGCTGTGCTCCCTGTAGGACAGGAAACACAAGGTGATAGTATAGTCCCAGCCTAAGGATAGGAAACACAGGTAGATAGTTATAGTCCCAGCCAAGATCTGCTCTGCTGTGCTCCCCGTAGGACAGGAAACACAAGGTAGATAGTTATAGTCCCAGCCTAAGGATAGAAACACAAGTAGATAGTTTATAGTCCCAGCCAAAGACTCTGATCTGCTGTGCTCCCTGTAGGATGGAAACACAAGGTAGATAGTTATAGTCCCAGCCAAAGACTCTGCTCTGCTGTGCTCCCTGTAGGATAGGAACACAAGGTAGATAGCCAGTAAGTGGCCCTTATTGACGCAACCTATAAAACAGGTAAGATAAAGAAACGCCAACCGTAAGAAGAACTTCAACTGGGCCATTTTTAATAGACAGGAGATTGTCAACTGCAAAGAAATAATAAGGAGTAGAACGGGATAGGAACTTCACACTTAACAAAAAAACTCATTGAATCAATTTGTGGTTTATCTCTGTGTGGCAGTTAACTCCAGGGTAAAGGAGGTTCTGGGCTTTGATTGCTCTGTTCTAATTACTGTGAATGGATTAATTAATTTAGCTTAAAGAGACACATTCCTGTTCTTCTATTTCTTCTTACGTTTTATTCTTCTGCTTTTTTGGACCGATCTCCTCCCACAGTTGTTGAGCTAGAGACCTGAAATTCGGACAGACGTGCGGGGCATATAGAGAAGTGTGCCATCTTCTAGCTAAGGAATCTGCGGAAGCGTTACGGCGTTATCGGTGAATTTCGGGACATTTTTTTCCCTAGACTATAATGGTAACAATCCTCAAATGTAATATTTCAAAACGTTTGTTTATTAGGTCATAAATCAAATGGTGATACCCCCAACCCTCACACAGACCCAGTACACCCACCTACTGACCTACCTTTCCATTCCTATGGTAGCCATACTTAAAGGGTAACTATAGTCAAAAACTAATTCTGATCAATCATCAATTAAAGTTAGTTTATAGTCATACATAAAACACATACCCCCAACCTCACACGCCTACTCAGTAGTGTGTTTACCTGTATCACGCTGGGGGTTAAAAAACAACCTTTTTTTATTATTGTTAATTTTTTTTTTTCTTTACTTTAGTTACCCTTTAAGTATGGCTGCCACAGTAAGGGATAAGAAAAACAGTAGTGTGTGTACCTGTGTCGATTGTGGTTAAAAAAACACAAACTTTGTTGATGATTAGTCAAAATATTTTTTTTTTACTATAGTTACCCTTTAAATATGGCTACCATGAAAATGGTAGGGTAGGTCAGTATGTTGTTGTGTACCTGGGTCTGTTGAGGGGGTATTTTTTTTTTGTGTTTACACCATCTTTTATTAAGGATAAATCAAAATTAGCTTTTTTACTTTAGTTACCCTTTGAATATGACTGCCATGGAAATCATATTCAATGGCAGTCATATTCAAAGGGTAACTTAAGTTACCCTTTGAATTAAATTTCCCTTTCTAGTTCTCTTGTTAACTATTTCACTGCACATTACATATTATTGTTTCTACTAGAAATACATAGGTGCAGTAGATGCGTGTAACCTGTCTTGTTCTATTGAAAGTGGGGAAGCAACTGGAGGGGCGTTCGGCAGCTGCATCAGGCGACAATTATCTTAAGTCATTGGTAATTAGTGCCAATTTATAAAGCCGCGGTATTGCTTTTTAGCGATACCGCAACTTTAACGATTGTTTAACAATCCTAAATTTACGATACCGTAGATCGTATTGAAGATTTACGATCCATATAGAATACCATTGCGGTAGTTTACTAGGATCTACGACGACGTTCATTAATTAACGAACGTTCGGTTGTATGTTACGATCGCGGTCATACATTTATAACGCGTGATCGGAAATTAACTAACCCACAATATCGCTAAAAAGCGATACCGTGGCTTTATAAATTGGCCCTGTTGGTACAATCTGGAAAAAATCTGAGGGTAAGGGAATGAGTGTCTGGGTGTCCATAGAATGTTTAATATAGGAAATGGTTTCCCGTTTATGGCACTGCTACTGGTCCAAACGTAGACCTGGTTGGATGTCTAATCGACCATTAAAAAACCCTCAATCACAGTCTGATTAGCCAAGCAGAAGCTGGGTACAACACCAGCAGATATTTTCAGTTGACCGACGATTCCAGCACTAAAGACGCATGTTGGACGCCGAAACCTTATGTGTAAATAAAACCTTGTGTGATAAGACTGGTGTGTGCTATTATGGTACCTTTGATTATCATATTCTATACCCTTGGCCAGGTCTAATAGCAGCTCCCAGCAAGAATATTGCAGGAAAATTCCATGTCTTGTGATATCTACCATAAGTAATTGCTGCTGCCATATTGGGCCAGGTACACGCATTACCAATAAAGGGCCAATCCCGTTGGTACCTAGGGGATTGGTTTATTTTTCGGTAATGTGTGTACGTCTGTAAAGACCCTTTCCTATGCCAACGAAGTTCAGTGTTAAGATTGGAATCAGTCTTTTACAAGAGGAAAAATTTCTCTCGATGTAGTCGGACACAATCAATAGGTGTACGGCAGACATGTGCGATCTCCCTATACTTTATATATACCTACATGCGAGAACACTTGTGACGTGTGGTACTCCCATCTTGCAAAGATACAGACAGAATCTAATGCTGAGTATACACCTACAATATTTTTGCTGACCGAACGATATTACCGTGTATTGGACTGTCAGGAAAGTGGTGTAGGACTTGATAAGAAGGGTAAACTAGTGGTATTAGTTCTTCGCAAAAGACCAATAAAAATGCCATTCCCCCGGAAACAATCCCCAGTGTTATATTAGGTGAGTGAAGCACGGCACCAGATCTTCTCCTCCAGACAAGGCCGAACCATGTATCTTGAATTCTCTGGTCTGGTGGGTACCTTAGAGGTCACCTAAAGGACAGTTATACATGTAAAATAATATATTTTCGGTATTGGTATATGTGTAATGGGATCCAATATTATATTCTGAATGGGAAGGTAGGCCATTAAGTTATTGGAGTTATTAATATCTTGGGAAATATCAGGGCGATGCACCGAGCGCCGCTATCGGCAACCCGGTGCAAACAACCCTGATGTTATATGCCGATAGCGGCGCTCGAACATTGCTACTTGGGCTGTTCTATTCCAGCACTTTCAACGGCAGCTATTGCTGTTGTTGAAAGTGCCGCAATAAAACACCGATTTCGCATATAACATAACTGCTGCGCGGTTAACTTTCGCGTTAGCCACGCAGCGCCGCAGGAGGAGTTAAAGTCACGCTAACCGATATAACATCGGTTTAGCGCAACTTCAACTCCAAATCAGGAGCGATGCGCCCGTTGGTGCATCTCCCTGTATGAATCACACAGGTCATGTTTGGTATTGTGAGGAATTTGAATTAATATACAGAGAGAGGATTATGTGGTCTATATCCCAGTACAATGTTACATTTTATGGAATCTGCCTAAATAAGGGGAATAAAGTATTGTGACAAGTCGTAAATCTGGACATTCCTGAACGCTCCCACCTCATGCATAGACTAAGCAGGGGGATGGTTCATCAATGGGCTTAAAACCCCACTGTAGCCCCCATAACTTTGTTCATACTAGGGACATGCTAAATGTGTATGAGCATATTCCTTCTCGCCCCGGACACAAGGTCAGTTGTATATTTTTATCCTCTTTATTTTAATAAACTGTTGTACCTATTGTATGTCATTTTGTTGTAACAACATTTCTTTTTATTTTGTATTATATGCACTGTCCACCTTTTGGAAATTAAATCTAAAATTTAAGTTTTGTTTTGATGCTCTAAAAGAACTCAGTTAGCCCTGATAAGTTTATATGTGGTTGAATGAATGTTTGGCAGTGTAAATGCTAATTAACTCTGTGACTGCTTGTGAAGGACTGATGCTAATTAACAAGTTAGTTGCTGGAGTGAATGGTGTATTTGATTGGTCAGATTACATGCCCAGTGAACTGGCGTTCATGACATGGTTGTTTGACCGAAAATATGTATTTGTGGGTGCCAATGGCCACAAATGATCTTGGTTGTTCCTTCGTCTGGAACAAATGTGAGATGGGTATGCTGCTAATCACAGGCGATTGTGGAGGAACCCTATGGGATTTGTGCTGGCTGACTGCTGTCAGTATCGAACAGTCGGCCGGAAAAATGTCATCCCATGTGCACCCAGCTTTACAATTGGTATTGTGTGCACCCAACCTTACAGATTGGTGTTGTGTGCACCCAGCCTTACTGATTGGTATTGTGTGCACCAACCTTACTATTGGTATTGTGGTGTACCCAGCTTTACAGATTGGGTATTGGTGCACCCAACCTTACAGATTGTATTGTGTCGCACACCAGCCTTACTGATTGGTATTGTGTGCACCCAGCTTTACAGATTGGTATGTGGTGCACCCACTTACAGAATTGTAGTATTGTGTGTACCCACCCTTACTAATTGGTATTCTGTGCACCAGCTTTACAGATTGGTATTGTGTGCACCCAACCTTACAGATTGGTATTGGTGTGCACCCAGCCTTACTGTTGGTATTGTGTGCACCCAGCTTTTACGATTGGTATTGTGTG
>CM033472.1:251138416-251309744 GCA_019447015.1 Hymenochirus boettgeri | reverse complement strand
ATTGTGTGTACCCAGCTTTACAGATTGGCATTGTGTGTACCCAGCTTTACAGATTTGTTTTGTTGCACCCAGCTTTACAGATTGTATTGTGTGCACCAAGCTTACAGATTGGCATTGTGTGTACCCAGCTTTACAGATTGGTATTGTGGTGTACCCAGCTTTACAGATTTGTATTGTGTGCACCCAGCTTTACAGATTGGTATTGTGTGTACCCAGCTAACAGATTGGTATTGTGTTTACCCAGCTTTACAGATTTGTATTGTGTGCACCCAGCTTTACAGATTGGTATTGTGTGCACCCAGCTTTAGCAGTTGGTATTGTGTGTACCCAGCTTTCCAGATTTGTATTGTGTGCACCCAGCTTTACAGATTGGCATTGTGTGTACCCAGCTTTACAGATTTTATTGTGTGTACCCCTTTACAGATTTGTACTGTTTGCACCCAGCTTACAGATTTGTACTGTTTGCACCCAGCTTTACAGATTGGCATTGTGTGTACCCAGCTTTACAGATTTGTATTGTGTGTACCCAGCTTTACAGATTTGTATTGTGTGCACCCAGCTTTACAGATTGGCAGTTGTGTACCCAGCTTTACAGATTGTATTGTGTGTACCCAGCTTTACAGATTTGTATTGTGTGCACCCAGTCTTTACAGATTGGTATTGTGTGTACCCAGCTATACAGATTGTATTGTGTTTCCCAGCTTTACAGATTTGTATTTGTGCACCCAGCTTTACAGATTGGTATTGTGTGCACCCAGCTTTACAGATTGGTATTGTGTGTACCCAGCTTTACAGATTTGTATTGTGTGCACCCGCTTTACAGATTGGCATTGTGTGTACCCACTTTACAGATTTGTATTGTGTGTACCCAGCTTTACAGATTTGTACTGTTTGCACCCAGCTTTACAGATTGCATGTGTGTTACCCAGCTTTAGCAGATTGGCATTGTGTTACCCAGCTTTACATAAAGATTTGTTTGTGTGCACCCAGCTTTACAGATTTATTGTGTGCACCAAGCTTTACAGATTGGCATTGTGTGTACCCAGCTTTAGCAGTTGGTATTGTGTTACCCAGCTTTCCAGATTTGTTTGTGTGCACCCAGCTTTACAGATTGGTATTGTGTGTACCCAGCTAAACAGATTGGTATTGTGTTTACCCAGCTTTACAGATTTGTATTGTGTGCACCCAGCTTTACAGATTGGTATTGTGTGCTACCAGCTTTACAGATTGGTATGTGTGTACCAGCTTTCCATTTGTATTGTGTGCACCCAGCTTTACAGATTGGCATTGTGTGTACCCAGCTTTACAGATTTGTATTGTGTGTACCCAGCTTTACAGATTTGTACTGTTGCACCCAGCTTTACAGATTGGCATTGTGTGTACCCAGCTTTACAGATTGGCATTGTGTGTACCCGCTTTACAGATTGTTTTGTGTGCACCCAGCTTTACAGATTTGTATTGTGTGCACCCAGCTTTACAGATTGGCATTGTGTGTACCCAGCTTATTTTATTTTGATCACTTTCAATCACCATCAGTGATTTCACCAGTTTTTTTGTGATTTATATTCATATATGTGTATTTTATTATTTATAGCAATTATTATTTATGGATATGGAGACTAATATAAGTTTCGTACATAGGTGTAACACCCTGTAATATATAGATATTTCTCATTATATGTGCATATATTAATATTCTGGATGGATATATATTTGTACTTTAACAGGCTTACCCATAAAAGTTCTTATCATTTAAAATGGTGCTAATTTTACCCCAACCATCAGATGTTTGCTTTCAAATGTTAAATAAGATCTGATTGGTTGGGGCAAAATTAGCACCATTTTAAAGTTTAAAGAACTTTTATGAATCTCCCTGTTAGTTTTCGGGCAATGGCTGCACTAAAGATTATTATCATTACTATCTTAATATGCTTTTTTGATGTTCCCTTATAGTTCTAATGTGCTAGTTAAGCTTATGCACATATGAACAGTGATGACATATCATGTTATGTAGGTTATATTACGTTATAT
This sequence comes from Hymenochirus boettgeri, assembly GCA_019447015.1. NCBI lineage: Eukaryota > Metazoa > Chordata > Amphibia > Anura > Pipidae > Hymenochirus > Hymenochirus boettgeri. The sequence continues at coordinate 251,307,713 of CM033472.1, read as the reverse complement.
ATAATCTGATATACTATAATTATACACTTATATTGTTTTAGATCTTCTAGTCTCACATAATTATTGAGCAATTCTAAATTTAAATTATCATTTTTATCTATATGTAATATATGGAATTGCTACACTTTTCATCATTTTTTGAACTGCTTTTAGATACACAGGTTTTACTGATTTATTTTATTACAAAACATTGTATTTATAGCGGAAGGAGTTACACATATTAACACAAAGGTTAAGAACCTATTACACTAGTGTGTTCTAAAGATCTGTTCAATATTTTACGGTGTGTCAAAGCACATTACCTTAATTAGAAACATCACCTTTAATATGATATTTAAAATGGAGTTGTGGTGGGATCTTGTTATCTCTCTGATGAAGTGACTATTGTCACGAAACTCGTCAGGGAAGGTCTCTGGAGTGTGTTTTCCTCACCTCACGTTTGTTGCCCCATGTTATATAAAGGACTGTCGTGCACAAGGTTGAAGACTCGTCCCATTCATTCATTTGTAGTGACTTTCAGGAGGTTTTCCACATCGGAGGTGCCGGTCCTCTCGGGATTGGGATCTCCCTTCCATGCAGGGTCCGATTGTAGACCGGTTCAGGTAGGACTCCAGACTGTTTTATTATGTATATACACAGTATACATGTATCTAACACTGTGTACAACAGGGTGATATATCGCTAAACAATCCACCACTGTCCAGGTTAAAACCTCATATCATCCAGATGTTACAAATATTCCCGCCGAATATCATTTTTCGAAAACCCAATACCCTTAAGAATATTTTGTCACCTAGTTTATTATTAAGGGGATCAAAAGGACCATTAGAGATATAGAATTGAAGGTAGTTAAAGGGATGTTTAAGTGCGGAGGGTGTGTAATTGTCAATATGTAACACATGTAAGGATAGTATCACTATTAATGATAATAAACACAGATGGGATATGGTTATATAACTGTCAATCGAAAAATGTGGTGTATGGAATTGTTTGTCCATGTGGCAATGGTATGTGGGAAAACGTGTAGAAAATTAACTGTAAGAATAGGGGAAACATAGAGAGGCGATTCAATCACAGAATACGAATGCTAGCACATATATGTGGATAACAGTACGAATAAAATATGGAATAAGTGGGCTGCACCACATTATATGAACACTTCAGACTTAAACATGGGGCCACTTTCAAGGAACGAAATTCACTGCACTGGGTGGAATTAATAATGAGACCTTTACAATAAGGGGGGGTAATTTAGATAGGGAACTCATTAAATTGGAGCAAAGGCTCATATTCACCCTCAACAGTATACAACCTGCAGTTAAATGACCAATGGGAACTAGCACCCTTTCTGTAACTATATACCGTAGATTGTAAATCTCTCATTTATAATCGTTTATTGTAGGTGACCCCTCAGAATTATGAAACATAGAGAGTATACTGATTAAGAATTTGTGATATTATGGAGGGGACATGAGAAGATATTATGGAGGGGGATATAGGGGGTAATTGTGGCCACTGAAGGTATGTTAAAGTAAATATAAGATGGGTATAAATGACATGAATAATGGTCCAAAAAAGGCAAAAAGAGGGTTAATTTGTAACCCGAGAGACTGAAGTGATGTGATTGGAAGGAAAGACCGATAAAGACAGGAAGTAATGGAGCACGTCATCCTGACGAAGCTGGGAACAGTGAAACGCGTAGCAATTGAGACGTGTGGACGTGATCTACGAGATCGGGAGGTTTAACTAACAGCTGAACGCTACTATTCATCTGCAGAAAAGCCGACGTCGGGAAGGAATAGGAATATCTACTTCCAGTGGGTTTTAAAACGGCAACACGGATCCCAAGAGCGTGCTTGCCACGGATGTTGCAAACTTTCAAGTCCGCGGGGATCTACGGTGATACAGCTTTTACCCAATTACGTACGACGAGAGCACGGTGCAGTATTGATTTAGTTATAACCCCCGCCTCCAGAGATATAGACATATTTATACGTCCTTTTTATATATTTTTAGGTGTGCGCACACCATGGTTTTCTGATTTTTAACCCATTACTATACACATCTCATCACGGACTATTTGCCTACTGGATACTAACGAAGGATTGTTTCGGACGATTTAAACTTAGTAGTTTATATCCCCCTCCTACTACTATTTTTTCTCTGTTTTAGCTATTTATAAACCTTTAGGGTTGAGAGTCCATCAATATAATATTTATAGTAGGGTATATTTTTATTGTGACAGCGGCCATTTATACTGTATAAATATAGTTTTTGTGATATATTATAATATTGTGGTGTGGTCTTTTTTGTGGTGGTAGGCACACTATATATTTTTCTGTATCTCTTGGCCACGCCCCCTGGACGTTCCGGGGAGTTTGACTAGTTCCTGTCACCCAACCTACAGATTGGTATTGTGTTGCTACCCAGACCTTACTATTGATATCGTTTGCACCCACTTTACAGATTGGTATGTTTGCACCCACCTTACAGATTGGTATTGTGTGCACCCAGCTTTACAGATTGGTATTGTGTGCACCCAGCTTTACAGATTTGGGTATTGTGTTGCACCCAACCTTACAGATGGTATTGTGTGCACCCAAACCTACAGATTGGTATTGTGTGCACCCAACCTTACAGATTGGTATTGTGTGCACCCAGCCCTTATCGATTGGTATTTTGTGCACCCAGCTTTACAGATTGTATTGGTGTGCACCCAGCTTTCCAGATTGGTATTGTGTGTACCCAGCTTTACAGATTGGTATTGTGTGTACCCAGCTTTACAGATTGGTAGTTGTGTGCACCCAACTACGATTGATATGTCGACCCATTACAGATTGGTATTGTGTGCACCCGCCTAAGATTGGTATTGTGTGCACCCAGCCTTACTGATTGGTATTGTTTGCACAGCCTTACTGATTGGTATTGTGTGCACCCAGCCTTACTGATTGTATTGTGTGCCCGACTTACAGATGTGATATTGTGTGCCCCCAGCTCTACAGATTGGTATTGTGTGCACCCAGCTTTACAGATTGGTATTGTGTGTACCCCGCTCTACAGATTGGTATTGTGTGCACCCAGCTTTACAGATTGATATTGTGTGCACCACTTACAATATTGTCGCACCCAACCTTACAGATTGGTATTGTGTCACCAGCTTACTGATTGGTATTGTGTGCACCCAGCCTTACTGTTTGGTATTGTTTGCACCCAGCCTTACAGATTGTTTTGTGTGCACCCAGTTACAGATGGGCATTGTGTGTACCCGCTTTACAGATTGGTATTGTGTTTACCCAGCTTTACAGATTTGTATTGTGGCCACCCAGCTTTACAGATTGTACTGTGTGTACCCAGCTTACAGATTTGTATGTGTTGGCACCCAGCTTTACAGATTTGTATTGTGTGCACCCAGCTTTACAGATTTTGTATTGTGTGCACCCAGCTTTACAGACTGGTATTGTGGTGTTTCCCAGCTTTACAGATTTGTATTGTGCACCCAGCTTTAACAGATTGGCATTGTGTGTACCCAGCTTTACAGATTTGTATTGTGTGTACCCACTTTACAGATTTGTATTGTTGCACCAGCTTTACGATTGGCATTGTGTTACCCAGCTTTACAGATTGGATTGTGTGTACCCTATAACAAATTGTTTGTGTTTACCCCAGCTTTACAGATTTGTATTGTGTGCACCCAGCTTTACAGATTTTATGTGTGTACCCGCTTACAGATGTATTGTGTGCACCCGCTTTACAGATTGTATTGTGTCACCCAGCTTACAGATTTGTATTGTGTGCACCCCAGCTTTACAGATTGGTATTTGTGTTTTCCCCAGCTTACAGATTTGTATTGTGTGCACCCAGCTTTACAGATTGGCAGTTTGTGTACCCAGCTTTACATATTTGTTTGTGTGTACCCAGCTTTACAGATTTGTATTGTGTGTACCCAGCTTTACAGATTGTATTGTGTCACCCAGCTTACAGATTGGCATGTGGTGTACCCGCTTTACAGATTTGTATTGTGTGTACCCAGCTTTACAGATTTGTATTGTGTGCACCCAGCTTTACAGATTGGCATTGTGTGTACCCAGCTTTACAGATTGGCATTGTGTGTACCCAGCTTTACAGATTGGCATTGTGTTTACCCAGCTTTACAGATTGGCATTGTGTGCACCCAGCTTTACAGATTGGTACTGTGTGTACCCAGCTTTACAGATTTGTATTGTGTGCACCCAGCTTTACAGATTTGTACTGTTTGCACCCAGCTTTACAGATTGGCATGTGTGTACCCAGCTTTACAGATTTGTACTGTGTGTACCCAGCTTTACAGATTTGTATTGTGTGTACCCAGCTTTACAGATTTGTATTGTGTGCACCCATCTTTACAGATGGGCATTGGTGTACCCAGCTTTACAGATTGGTATTGTGTGTACCCAGCTTTACAGATTTGTATTGTGTGCATCCATCTTTACAGATTGGCATTGTGTGTACCCAGCTTTACAGATTGGTATTGTGTGTACCCAGCTTTACAGATTTGGCATTGTGTGTACCCAGCTTTACAGTTTGGCATTGTGTGTACCCAGCTTTACAGATTGGTATTGTGTTTACCCAGCTTTAACAGATTTGTATTGTGTGCACCCAGCTTTACAGATTGGTATTGTGTGTACCCAGCTTTACAGATTTGTATTGTGTGCACCCAGCTTTACAGATTGGTATTGTGTGTACCCAGCTTTACAGATTTGTATTGTGTGTACCCAGCTTTACAGATTTGTATTGTGTGTACCCAGCTTTACAGATTGGCATTGTGTGTACCCAGCTTTACAGATTGGTACGTGTGTACCCAGCTTTACAGATTTGTATTGTTGCACCCGCTTTACAGATTGGTATTGTGTTTACCCAGCTTTACAGATTGTATTGTGTGCACCCAGCTTTACAGATTGGCATTGTGTGTACCCAGCTTTACAGATTTGTATTGTGTGTACCCAGCTTTACAGATTTGTATTGTGTGCACCCAGCTTTACAGATTGGCATTGTGTGTACCCAGCTTTACAGATTGGTATTGTGTGTACCCAGCTTTACAGATTTGTATTGTGTGTACCCAGCTTTACATTTGGATTGTGTGTACCCAGCTTTACAGATTGGCATTGTGTTTACCCAGCTTTACAGATTGATTGTGTGCACCACTTTACAGATTGGTACTGTGTGTACCCAGCTTTACAGATTTGTATTGTGTGCACCCAGCTTTACAGATTTGTAACGTTTGCACCCACTTTACAGATGGGATGTGTGTACCCAGCTTTACAGATTTGTACTGTTGTACCCAGCTTTACAGATTTGTATTGTGTGTACCCAGCTTTACAGATTTTATTGTGTGCACCACTTTACAGATTGGCAATGTTGTCCCCAGCTTTACGATTGGTATTGTGTGTACCCAGCTTTACAGATTGTATTGTGTGCATCCACTTTACAATTGGCATTGTGTGTACCCAGCTTTACAGATGGTATTGTGTGTACCCAGCTTTACAGATTGTATGTGGTGCACCCACTTTACAGTTGGCATTGTGTGTACCCGCTTTACAGATTGGTATTGTGTTTACCCACCCAGCTTTACAGATTTGTATGTGTGCACCCAGCTTTACAGATTGGTATTGTGTGTGTACCCAGCTTTACAGATTTTGTTGTGTGCACCAGCTTTACAGATTGGTATTGTGTGTACCCAGCTTTACAGATTGTATTGTGTGTACCCAGCTTTACAGATTTGTATTGTGTTGCCCCCAGCTTTACAGATTGGCATTGTGTTACCCGCTTTACATGGTACGTGTGTACCCAGCTTTACAGATTTGTATTGTGTGCACCCAGCTTTACAGATTAGTATTGTGTTTACCCAGCTTTACAGATTTGTATTGTGTGCACCCAGCTTTACAGATTTGTATTGTGTGCACCCAGCTTTACAGATTGGCATTGTGTGTACCCAGCTTTACAGATTTGTATTGTGTGCACCCAGCTTTACAGATTGTATTGTGTTACCCAGCTTACAGATTTGTATTGTGTGTACCCAGCTTTACAGATTTGTATTGTGTGCACCCAGCTTACAGATTGTGCATTGTGTTTACCCAGCTTTACAGATTTGTATGTGTGTACCCAGCTTTACAGATTTGTATGTGGTGGTCCCCATCTTACAGATTGGTATTGTGTGCACACCCGCTTTACAGATTGGCATTGTTGTGTACCCATTTACAGATTGGATTGTGTTACCCACTTTACAGATTTGTATTGTGTGCACCACTTTACAGATTGGTTGTGTGTACCCAGCTTTACAGACAGATTGGTATTGTGTGTACCCAGCTTTACAAGATTTGTATTGTGTGCACCCAGCTTTACAGTTGGCATGTGTGTGTACCCAGCTACAGATTGTAATTGTGTTTACCCAGCTTTACAGATTTGATTGTGTTGCACCCAGCTTTACAGATTGGTATTGTTGTGTACCCAGCTTTACAGATTTGTATTGTGTGGCACCCAGCTTTAACAGATTGGTATTGTGTTACCCAGCTTTACAGATTTGTATTGTGTGTACCAGCTTTACAGATTTGTATTGTGTGCACCCGTTACAGATGGGATTGTGTGTTACCCAGCTTTACAGATTGGTACTGTGTTGTACCAGCTTTACAATTTGTATTGTGTGCCCCCAGCTTTCCAGATTGGCATTGTGTGTACCCAGCTTACAGATTGGTATGTGTGTACCCAGCTTTACAGATTTGTATTGTGTGCACCCAGCTTTACAGATTGATTGTGTTTACCCGCTTTACAGATTTGTATTGTTGCACCCAGCTTTACAGATTGGCATTGTGTGTACCCAGCTTTACAGATGTTGTATTGTGTGTACCCAGCTTTACAGATTTGTATTGTGTGCACCCAGCTTACAGATTGGCATTGTGTGTACCCAGCTTTACAGATTGGTATTGTGTGTACCCACTTTACAGATTTGTATTGTGTGTACCCAGCTATACGATTGGTATTGTGTTTACCCAGCTTTACAGATTGGTATTGTGTGCCCCAGCTTTACAGATTGTATTGTGTGCACCCAGCTTTACAGATTGGCATTGTGTGTACCCAGTTTTACAAGATTGTGTATTGTGTTTACCCAGCTTACAGATTGGCATTGTGTGTACCAGCTTTACAGATTTGTACTGTTTGTACCCAGCTTTACAGATGGTATTTTGGTGCCCCACTTTACAGATTTTTAGTTTTGCACCCACTTTACAGATTGGCATTGTGTGTACCAGCTTTACAGATTTGTATTGTGTGTACCCAGCTTTACGATTGTATGTGTGCACCCAGCTTACATATTGGCATTGTGTTGTCCCAGCTTTACAGATTGGTATTGTGTTGTACCCAGCTTTACAGATTTGTATTGTGTGCACCCAGCTTTACAGATTGGTATTGTGTGTACCCAGCTATAACAGATTGTATTGTGTTTACCCCAGCTTTACAGATTTGTATTGTGTGCACCCAGCTTTACATTGTATTGTGTCACCCAGCTTTACATTCACTTTGACGATTGGTATTGTGTGTACCCAGCTTTACAGATTGGTATTGTGTGCACCCCCAGCTTTACAGATTGGCATGGTGTGTACCCAGCTTTACAGATTTGTATTGTGTGTACCACACCACATTCCCGCCTTTACACGATTTGTATGCTTGTTGTGCACACACCCGCTTTAATTTTACAGATTGCAATGGTGTGTACTACCCAGCTGTTATTAAATAAAAACAACAGATTGGTCTTTGTGGTATTGTGTGCACCCAGCTTTACAGATTGGTATTGTGTGCACCCAGCTTTCCAGATTGGTATTGTGTGTACCCAGCTTTACAGATTGGTATTGTGTGTACCCAGCTTTACAGATTGGTATTGTGTGCACCCAGCTTTACAGATTGATATTGTCTGCACCCAACCTTACAGATTGGTATTGTGTGCACCCAGCCTAACGGATTGGTATTGTGTGCACCCAGCCTTACTGATTGGTATTGTTTGCACACAGCCTTACTGATTGGTATTGTGTGCACCCAGCCTTACTGATTGGTATTGTGTGCACCGAACCTTACAGATTGATATTGTGTGCACCCAGCTTTACAGATTGGTATTGTGTGCACCCAGCTTTACAGATTGGTATTGTGTGTACCCAGCTCTACAGATTGGTATTGTGTGCACCCAGCTTTACAGATTGATATTGTGTGCACCCAACCTTACAGATTGATATTGTCTGCACCCAACCTTACAGATTGGTATTGTGTGCACCCAGCCTTACTGATTGGTATTGTGTGCACCCAGCCTTACTGTTTGGTATTGTTTGCACCCAGCCTTACAGATTTGTTTTGTGTGCACCCAGCTTTACAGATTGGCATTGTGTGTACCCAGCTTTACAGATTGGTATTGTGTGTACCCAGCTTTACAGATTTGTATTGTGTGCACCCAGCTTTACAGATTGGTATTGTGTGCACCCAGCTTTACAGATTGGTATTGTGTGTACCCAGCTTTACAGATTTGTATTGTGTGCACCCAGCTTTACAGATTGGCATTGTGTGTACCCAGCTTTACAGATTTGTATTGTGTGTACCCAGCTTTACAGATTTGTACTGTTTGCACCCAGCTTTACAGATTGGCATTGTGTGTACCCAGCTTTACAGATTGGCATTGTGTGTACCCAGCTTTACAGATTTGTTTTGTGTGCACCCAGCTTTACAGATTTGTATTGTGTGCACCAAGCTTTACAGATTGGCATTGTGTGTACCCAGCTTTACAGATTGGTATTGTGTGTACCCAGCTTTACAGATTTGTATTGTGTGCACCCAGCTTTACAGATTGGTATTGTGTGTACCCAGCTAAACAGATTGGTATTGTGTTTACCCAGCTTTACAGATTTGTATTGTGTGCACCCAGCTTTACAGATTGGTATTGTGTGCACCCAGCTTTACAGATTGGTATTGTGTGTACCCAGCTTTACAGATTTGTATTGTGTGCACCCAGCTTTACAGATTGGCATTGTGTGTACCCAGCTTATTTATTATTGATCACTTTCAATCACCATCAGTGATGTTTCACCAGTTTTTTTTGTGATTTATATTCATATATGTGTATTTATTTATTTATAGCAATTATTATTTATGGATATGGAGACTAATATAAGTTTCGTACATAGGTGTAACACCCCTGTAATATATAGATATTTCTCATTATATGTGCATATATTAATATTCTGGATGGATATATATTTGTACTTTAACAGGCTTACCCAATAAAAGTTCTTATCATTTAAAATGGTGCTAATTTTACCCCAACCAATCAGATGTTTGCTTTCAAATGTTAAATAAGATCTGATTGGTTGGGGCAAAATTAGCACCATTTTAAAGTTTAAAGAACTTTTATTGAATCTCCCTGTTAGTTTTTCGGGCAATAGGCTGCACTAATAGATTATTATCATTACTATCATTAATATGCTTTTTTGATGTTCCCTTATAGTCTAATGTGCTAGTTAAGCTTATGCACATATGAACAGTGATGACATATCATGTTATAGTAGGTTATATTACGTTATATATATATCTGATATACTATAATTATACACTTATATTGTTTTTAGATCTTCTAGTCTCACATAATTATTGAGCAATTTCTAAATTTAAATTATCATTTTTATCTATATGTATAATATGGAATTGCTACACTTTATTCACATTTTTTGAACTGCTTTTAGATTACACAGGTTTTACTGATTTATTTTATTACAAAACATTGTATTTATAGCGGAAAGGAGTTACACATATTAACACAAAGGGTTAAGAACCTATTACACTAGTGTGTTCTAAAGATCTGTTCAAATATTTTACGGTGTGTCAAAGCACATTACCTTTAATTAGAAACATCACCTTTAATATGATATTTAAAATGGAGTTGTGGGTGGGATCTTGTTATCTCTCTGATGAAGTGACTATTGTCACGAAACGCGTCAGGGAGAGGTCTCTGGAGTGTGTTTTCCTCACCTCACGTTTGTTGCCCCATGTTATAATAAAGGACTGTCGTGCACAAGGTTGAAGACTCGTCCCATTCATTCATTTGTAGTGACTTTCAGGAGGTTTTCCACATCGGAGGTGCCGGTCCTCTCGGGATTGGGAGTCTCCCTTCCATGCAGGGTCCGATTGTAGACCGGTTCAGGTAGGACTCCAGACTGTTTTATTATGTATACACAGTATACATGTATCTAACACTGTGTACAACAGGGTGATATATCGCTAAACAATCCACCACTGTCCAGGTTAAAACCTCATATCATCCAGATGTTACAATATTCCGCCCGAATATCATTTTTCGAAAACCCAATACCCTTAAGAATATTTTGTCACCTAGTTTATTATTAAGGGGATCAAAAGAGACCATTAGAGATATAGAATTGAAGGTAGTTAAAGGGATGTTTAAGTGCGGAGGGTGTGTAAATTGTCAATATGTAAACACATGTAAGGATAGTATCACTATTAATGATTATAAACACAGATGGGATATGGTATATAACTGTCAATCGAAAAATGTGGTGTATGGAATTGTTTGTCCATGTGGCAAATGGTATGTGGGGAAAACGTGTAGAAAATTAACTGTAAGAATAGGGGAACATAGAAGAGCGATTCAATCACAGAATAAGATGAATAAGCACATATATGTGGATAACAGTACGAATAAAATATGGAATAAGTGGGCTGCACCACATATATATGAACACTTCAGACTTAAACATGGGGCCACTTTCAAGGGAACGAAATTCACTGCACTGGGTGGAATTAATAATGAGACCTTTACAATAAGGGGGGGTAATTTAGATAGGGAACTCATTAAATTGGAGCAAAGGCTCATATTCACCCTCAACAGTATACAACCTGCAGGTCTAAATGACCAGATGGAACTAGCACCCTTTCTGTAACTATATACCGTAGATTGTAAATCTCTCATTTATAATCGTTTATTGTAAGGTGACCCCTCAGAAATTATGAAACATAGAGAGATACTGATTAAGAATTTGTGATATTATGGAGGGGGACATGAGAAGATATTATGGAGGGGGATATAGGGGGATAATTGTGGCCACTGAAGGGTATGTTAAAGTAAATATAAGATGGGTATAAATGACATGAATAATGGTCCAAAAAAGGCAAAAAGAGGGTTAATTTGTAACCCGAGAGACTGAAGTGATGTGATTGGAAGGAAAGACCGATAAAAGACAGGAAGTAATGGAGCACGTCATGCCTGACGAAGCTGGGAACAGTGAAACGCGTAGCAATTGAGACGTGTGGACGTGATCTACGAGGAGTGCGGGAGGTTTAACTAACAGCTGAACGCTACTATTCATCTGCAGAAAAGCCGACGTCGGGAAGGAATAGGAATATCTACCTTCCAGTGGGTTTAAAACGGCACACGGATCCCAAGAGCGTGCTTGCCACGGATGTTGCAAACTTTCAAGTCCGGGGGATCTACGGTGATACAGCTTTTACCCAATTACGTACGACGAGAGCACGGTGCAGTATTGATTTAGTTATAACCCCCGCCTCCAGAGATATAGACATATTTTATACGTCCTTTTTATATATTTTTAGGTGTGCGCACACCATGGTTTTCTGATTTTTAACCCATTACTATTACACATCTCATCACGGACTATTTGCCTACTGGATACTAACGAAGGATTGTTTCGGACGATTTAACTTAGTAGTTTAATATCCCCCTCCTACTACTATTTTTTCTCTGTTTTAGCTATTTATAAACCTTTAGGGTTTGAGAGTCCATCAATATAATATTTTATATGTGGGTATATTTTTATTGTGACAGGCCGGCCATTTAATACTGTATAAATATAGTTTTTGTGATATATTATAATATTGTGGTGTGGTCTTTTTTGTGGTGGTAGGCACACTATATATTTTTTCTGTATCTCTTGGCCACGCCCCCTTGGACGTTCCGGGGAGTTTGACTAAGTTCCTGAGTGGGAGACTCAGAAGTGCCTGACCACCCACGTTCTTGGGTGTGTACTATTTATTTTTATTATTCCGCCGTTGTATTAAACAGAGTCTATCTCCTCACTCGGGGCACTGGCCTGTTTCTCTTGCCAGGAGGAGCGCAGGGGAATTTAATGACACTAGGCATTCCAATTTACATACAATTCCTTTCTTATCATTTCACTGTCGACCATCTTTATATTCTTAGTTTTCTTTTTTTGTTAAACGGCTTTAAGTGGATCCTTCCATTAAATACATCTGCAAAAGATATTGCTCATTACTAGAGATGTCCGAACTTCGAAAAATCCGGTCCGCTCGAGGATCCGCAAATTTTCGAAAAAATACGAGAAATCCCCGTAATTTAGAAAATTTGCGAAAACGCGGTTTGGAAAAGTTCGGAAGGCGGAAAACCGGAAAATCTACGCTATCCGACGTTCGCGAACTAAGTAAATCCGCCGCGGATTCGGGTTCGGATCCACGAACTGGGCCATCACTACTCATTACCATGAATTCCCTTCTAAATAAAGGGGATCAATAATGTCATACGAATTCCTCTGTCAATGGTATTAATTTTAACCTTATTTTCCGGGTTGGCGGAAACTGAACACCCGGAAGACTTGATACAATCCTAGATCCCCCAAACTTAACTAAATATCTGGATATTGTACGGCTGGGATCTTAGCGGCGACAGCCTCCAGAACATGAAATGCTGCCTGATTACTCTTTCTGCTTCCTGTCATTGACGTGACAGTTAACATCACAGCCTATGACTGTGTGTCCTGAGTCTGTGGAAGCTTGTAATGAGGCGGAAACTTTTGGAGGCAGAGGGAAGATGGGAGAAGAACATTTTGCCAAATAACAGGTTAGCCCTCCACCTGTCAGCATGGCCGGTGCACGCTGCTTGGTATAAGGAAACCAGGAACTTGGATTCGATTGGCTGTCAGGTCAGGGGAAGGGAATGCCCGCACAATAGTAACTGCAGTGGTGGATCTGCTGGCTATATGCCAGGGTGGCATAAACATCAATCAATGGGTGGCAAAATGGCAGTGATAAATGGCACTTGATGTACAGACAATGCCAACAACTGCCAATTTGACAACGAATTACCAATATCTGTATGGCATACAGATATTGGTAAAATGGGTGGCAAATTGGCAGTGGTAAATTATTGCCATATTCTGTGAGTCAAGTGCCATTTTACACTGCCAATTTGCCAACCAGTTATCAAAGTCTGTATACCAACTTGGCATACAGACATTGGTAATTGTTGGCAAATTGGCAGTTGTAAATGGTTGGCATTATTGCGTCAAGTGCCATTTTACCACTGACAATTTGCCAACATTTTACCAGTGTCTGTGCCAACAATTTACCAGTGTCATTTTTCCAACCATTTTATCACTGTGTGCCAAGCATTTTACCAGTCTGTGTGCCAACCCTTTTACCAGTAGTCCGAGTATTTTTACCATTGTTGACACTGCACCAGTTATTACTATGGCACTTCCACCCTTTTCTATGTATCTTTATGTTACCCACCTAAGTAGATTGCAAGCTCTACGGGGCAGGAACCTCTTTCCTCATGTTATGTTTCAAGCACTTGTATATTTCATGATGCTCACACTTATTTATATATTTATGTATTTATTTACTGTCCCCCTTGTACTGTATGACTATTTGTATTCTATATTGTACAGAGCTGCGTCCCCTAGTGGCGCTATATAAATAAACATATACATAAATACATTGTCTGTGTGCAAAGCAATTAACCAGTTAGTGTGTGTGCCAAGCATTTTACCAGTCTGTGTGCCACATATTTTACTAGTGGTCCATGTACTAAACATTTTTATCATTCTCTGTGTGCCAAGCATTTTATCAGTGTCTGTATGCCAATCATTTTACCAGCGTCCATGTACTAAGCATTTTTATCATTGTCTGCATGATAAGCATTTTACCAGTGTTGATGTGCCACACATTTTACCAGTGTCTATGTGCCAAGCATTTACCAGTGTTGATGTACCAAGCATTTTACCAGTGTCTGTGTGCCAAGCATTTTACCAATGTTGATATGCCAAGCATTTTACCATTGTCTGCATGCTCTAATATTTTCTTTCAGGATTATAGCTGATTGTAGAAGTAAAGAGCTGTGCCTTGAATAGATGCAAACTGCAGTTCTGATTTGTGTTTGTGGTGAGTTTGGTGGGCTCATCACCAAATTCTGCACCAGGTCCCATAGGTCTGTAGCTATGCCACTGGTCAGCTTTCTAACTTTTGTAGTTTTTTAGTTTTACCTTTCTTATTTTTCATTTGATGCGTGACTATGCCCTTTAGGTAATTATAAAAAAGAAATATCGCTCATTGTGATATTGCTCCTTTATTGGGGTTGCAAAATACCTGCTATGAATGGGGCGTATTTATCAAGGCAAGGTATTGATATTTTGCATTACTGCTTCTTTAATGAACATTACTGTGGTCGCACAGTTGCGTTCGATTTATGATCGCGATTGCCCATACAATACCAATGAAGTAGTCTACTACCCTATGGTATTGTAAAAACGAACGTTCATAAATGTACGGCCGCAGAAGTTGTGGATGCCACGGGTTATTGAATTTGGCCCAAAGTGTTTTAGATTGTTATATGCAGCTAATCTCTCCCATAAGCACATTGTAGTGACGTAAAGTGAAGGAATAACCTTATAATTTACCAGTTGTAAGAGTAAGTCCAGATCTCAAATGAAAATTTATATAAAGGCAAATCACCCCCTAAAACCCTAAACTGTAGTAGTTTGAAAAATGAAATGTATAGTAAGTCTAACCTGAAATCCTGCACAATGTCCTGTTTCCCTGTTTCTGCTTCCTGGTTCTTCCAGTTAGTAACTGTCAGTTATGGATTTGACAGTTTACATCACAGCCAATGATTGAATGTTAATCCCCTGTCTGCCTCTTCTGAGCATGCCCAGGCTCAGTACAGGCTCAGTTTCTATAAGACATCCAGAAGCATAGCAGACATACAGTAATGAATTCATAGGACAAAGTATTATATATCAACATATTTTAAAGAGGCCATTCTTTCTAAAAGATGTCATTATGAGGGTGGAGTTGTCCTTCTGTTTATAGTTTTATAGAACTATAATCTACTGCTGTATATTTTTGTAACAAAACCAAACTTAACCACACAAATATCTGTATACAGACGACCTTTGGTATTTTCATGGCATTTATCATTTTATTAATGATTCAACAAACAAAAGTATCCATAGGAATGTCAGACTTCATCTCTGATATAAAAAATAAAGTTACTATGACTATCTGAACACTGAATTACAGTCTGTTGAGAAGCTGGCATTGGTTGCTGGGTTACAGAGATCCCCCCAATACAAGGAGCTGGAGGTACTGTACTCCGACATTTGGAGGCAAATTGTATTTCCTGCCAGAGCGTCCCATCCCTCGCCTTCCCTCCATAACAGTCACATTACAGACAGAGAGTAGATGATCCATAAAGACATTGTCAAGAGCCCTTCCTGCTTTTGTGAACCCACACAGATCTTTATGGAACTGAGGATACACTACAAGGTCAAAATGATGTGGACACCCCTTTTAAATCAATGGGTTTGTGTATTTATCGCCCCTTTATTACTAACATTACATTAAATCAAGTTTACAGCCATGTGAAAGAATATGATTGGTCAGTACAGAAGTTCCGATCGTACGCACATGCTATCTGCCGGATGAAAAATACGTGTTAAACAAACGCCAGATTCCGACAACAAATGCATGTGTGTAGCCATTAGGTTGGATGCCGTTTGTTGATTGGGCTTTGGCTTGCGCATAAAAGCAATTAGAAAGAATTTGATTGGTGATTGTAGGTTGGCCCATCACCCAACAATAGTGCCCTGACATCTTTGAAATCCTGAGACACCAGGGAACCACGTCCATTATTTTATCAGTGTGTCCACATACCTTGGTACATGTAGTGTACATATGGCATTGTCTGTGCTGTTCTCTAGCAGGCTCAGCAAATAATAATAACCAACATAGAGCCAGTTGCATCTTTCTAACCCAATATCCCATTTCACTGCAAAACACACGTGTCTAATGTTGTACATTATAGTAAAATATTAGACCTTTACGGGGGAGATGCAATCATTTTCCCTGTCGCAACTTCCCTGCCCTCGTAATCAATGTAGTAGCCACTTTGTGACCATTATTAAAATGGGTGAACGCGAGCGGTAAGTTGGAATCATTTGTAAGGCTTTAAAGCCACAACTGAAAAGGTTTCATTTTGATGCCAAAATCAATGCTAAACTAAATGAATCACTAATTCCCAAACATCTATTAACATTGCTCAGGCCATGCAAAATGATTCCAAACCCATGTAATCCCAATACTACATCAGGTAGCTTGGGGTTTGCACTTATTTTTACGCTTAGCATGGAATATTGCATCTCCATGTTATGTTTTCCTGGAAGGTAGAAAATACAGAACACCATATTTAAAGTTGCGGTACCTGGGCTGCAGATTGTGTTTATTACTAAATCCTGGTAAATTTTGGTGGCAGTGTTTTTCCTGTACACCCGCCAGGGATAAAAGCAAGTTGTCACTATTCCTTGATACTGATCCTTTAACGCTCGTTATTTATATTACTGCTTGGTATTGTATGGGCGTATGATTGTACATGTACAGCTTACTTTTATGATACTGTGGTCTCCATACAAGTGCCGATTATTGAAGAGAGCTTCAAACAAATCTAGGATAATGGATCTTAAGTTATACGGTTGTAAAGTTACATTTTACAGACTGACCTGTCTGTGTCCCTAAGCTGTGTTATAAGCTGTGTCATAAGCCCCACCCCTAAAAATCGATATTTTCTGAAGCCAATTAAGCTACCCATACATGGGCAGACGTGTTTCCAATTGACCGCAATGATTGGAAGAGCTGTTCTCCAGATTGTGTTGCCAATCTTTTTGACTATGCAGGCAGAAGTTTTTCCCACCCATTTTTAGCTTTTTTCCCTTATCTTCCTCTGGATAAACTGTTAGGTAGGGTTAAAGAGTAGGGTATAAAGGTTGGACTAGATGGACTTATGTCTTTATTCAAACTCAGTTACTATGTAAGTAACTTAGTATCTCTTTGTTCACTGTTCTGGGAGCAGGGGATTCTGGGAGTGAAGGACTAGTCATTATTTTTTTGATTATTGGGGCCAACTAACAGTATTTTATAAAATGAGATGGAAAAGTTTTGCATTTCATTTAGATCTTATTTCACATAAATATAGTGATGGGAATAATTCAGATTACTAAATAGCATTTAGTAACTTAAAATTTAGCTCACTTAAAATGTAAGTGGCCAATACACACTACAATATTATCATATGATTTATCAATTGTACGGATCATTTTCATAGCTGGAAAATTTTTCCAGTATGTGCAATAATGAAAAAAGGACTGTTTTCCTCTGACTTTGTCATTAACCATCACACACAATACAAAGGTTCTACAGTATCACACAATAATATCATAGTGTGTATGGTCACCATTTGAAGAAATATCCTATAAAAACAAGATGGCAGTGGCATAACTATAGGGGCCACGACGATCATGCGTATGCAGTATAGATCCATTCGATCAACTGTTTAAAAGTTCTGCCGGTTCGATACAGCTGATCATGTGTATCTTTACTGCATACATGCGATCAGCTGTTTAAAAGTTCTACCGGTTTGGTACAGCTGATCATGTGTATCTTTACTGCATATGTGCGATCGGCTGTTTAAAAGTTCTACCGGTTTGGTACAGCTGATCATGTGTATCTTTACTGCATATGTGCGATCAGCTGTTTAAAATTTCTGCTGGTTCGATACAGCTGATCATGTGTATCTTTGCTGCATACGTGCGATCAGCTGTTTAAAAGTTCTGCAGGTTCGGTACAGCTGATCATGTGTATCTTTACTGCATACGTGCGATCAGCTGTTTAAAAGTTCTGCCGGTTCGGTACAGCTCATGTGTATCTTTACTACATACGAGCGATCAGCTGTTTAAAAGTTCTGCCGGTTCGATACAGCTGATCATGTGTATCTTTGCTGCATATGTGCGATCAGCTGTTTAAAAGTTCTGCCGGTTCGGTACAGCTGATCATGTGTATCTTTATTGCATACGTGCGATCAGCTGTTTAAAAATTCTACTGGTTCGGAACAGCTGATCGTGTGATTCTTTACTACATACGTGCGATCAGCTGTTTATAAACATCTGATCGCGGATGGTCTGCAAGATGGCAAAGTCTACCACAGCTTGATATAGTATCACATCTCATACCATGGGTCTCTATTCGTATTTAGGATAACATGCATTACCCACATCTATCAAAAATCTGCTATAGATTTTGAGCGTTAATTAACTTGTTAAGAATTGGCCACCAAAGTTTCCAAGGATTTAGTAACACAGCCTTCCTGTAGTCAGTAGCCAGTTATGTATCTCCCAAGCAGGAACTCTGGCATCAATACCATGGTGTGATACAGCATCACACAATAATATCGTAGTGTGTATGGCCACCATTGGAAAGTAACATTTGAAGAAATATCCTATAAAAACAAGATGGCAGTGGCATATCTATAGGGACCACGACAGTGGTAAGAGGGCCCCCAATTCCCTTTCCAGGGCATCCACGATCAGCTGTTTTTAATTCGACAATCGTGCGTATGCAGTATAGATCCGTGTGATCATCTGTTTAAAAGTTCTGCCGGTTTGATACAGCTGATTATGTGTATCTTTACTGCATACGTGCGATCGGCTGTTTAAAAGTTCTGCCGGTTTGGTACAGCTAATCATGTGTATCTTTACTGCATACGTGCAATCAGCTGTTTAAAAGTTCTGCTGGTTCGGTACAGCTGATTGTTTGTATCTTTACTGCATATGTGCGATCAGCTGTTTGAAAACAGCTGATTGCGGATGGTCTGCAAGATGGCAAAGTCTACCACAGCTTGATATAGTATCACATCTCATACCATGGTGCTCTATTCTTATTTAGGATAACATGCATTACCCACATCTATCTGCTATAGATTTTGAGCGTTAATTAACTTGTTAAGAATTGGCCACCAAAGTTTCCAAGGATTTAGTAACACAGCCTTCTTGTAGTCAGTAGCCAGTTGTGTATCTCCCAAGCAGGAACTCTGGCATCAATACCATGGACTTAGTGCAGAAATCGAGTTGAAATGTCCAACCATGATGTGTATCTATCAGGACAGACCTTGTGTGTACATGTGCTTTGGATTCAGTCCCTTTGAAAATAATCGGAATGAGCACACATTTACATCTGTGAAACACTTGAATAAAAATACATTATTTGATGTAGACAGCTGCTAAGTTACATGGTTACATGTTTACATGGTTATATAACCAACATCCCCCATATTACAACCCGATCAGCTCTTTCCCTTATTTAAATGATCCCTGGTACCTGAAAGGATGGTTTCAAGCATAAAGATGATGACAAATAATTTAATATTAATCTGAGAATTTGCCTATGAATGTTAAAACTAGGTAGGAAATTCCCAGGGAAATTGAGCCACTCAAACTTGACATAACAAAAACAGACTTTCCTAATGAGCACGCATTCATCTATTGGTGGATGATCCTTGGATTGTGGTAGTTTATAAACTCCTCGAAGAAGCACTTTTTTTTTTACATTCCTGACACAAATAGTAAGTTAGATTGAAGAACCGTTCCACAAAGGAACATTACTTTCATTGCATGGACATCTCTACAAAAGATGTCACATTTTAGGCTAGTCCTTCTCTAAAACCACCCTGAGTCTAGTGTTCCATCTAGTCTATAGGGGGTGGGCGGGAAACACCAAAACAACTTGATTGGATATGATCACTTGTCTGTTCTACAATCTATGGGATATATTCACAGAATGGAAGATTTGCGTTTTGTCTCCCTCCAGAAGCAGCTTCTTTAAACACCAATGAAAATAACCTACAGTAGGTGTCGAAACTTGGCTCTGAGGCTATGGCAAGTTCCACTAAACAAGAACGCTTGTGTCTTAAACAATATGAAAAGAGATTTTGCATTGGCTTTGCTCATCATTTTGATACAATATTGCCGTTGTTAACGTTTCACTTGTGCTTCAATGAAAGTCAAGCATCTGTTATCGCTTAACCCGAATAGATTTGCCTTGAACTGTCATTGGCTGCGTTCAATGGCGCATAGGCAACTGCTTCGATACAGGAAACCCTGCATATGGAGCAGGTATACAACATGGCAGCAGCTGAAGTATTTCCAGTGTCTAAATAAAGCTGAACTATATTGTGTGTTTTTTGTTTTTTTTTTACAAAGCGGAAGAATGCGTTAAATATTTGTACTGGAAAAAAATGTGCAAAAGATCAAATATACATTTACTAAATTGATCCTATAAGGAATCCAACTTGCTCCCTATTGGCTGTTACCGATCATTTGACGTTGTTCAGAACCAACTGAAAACATGTGAACGTTTCTTTCCCCTGCCACGAGGCAGAGCCAAGAGATAAACCTTTCCTGGCTCCGCTGTCCAAGTTGGAAATCACACTCTAATAATATATATATATATATAGAATTCTAACTAAAAAATCTATTTGAACATCTCCAAGTCTATACTTATAGCTGCAAGAAGGAAAGTAAAATGATTACATAGATTTATATAAAAAATACAGTTTTTTTCTTTGTAGTCTGTCCGGTTTCCCTGTCTTTTCAAAAAACGATTCATTGTTTTCATAAACATCTTTAAGACTCCGCTGCATTCTGGTTATTATTCTCTGCAAACCATGGACGTCAATATAGAGAGTTAGACGGAACCTCTGAGTCTCTATTAAGGGAACACGTGATAACTCTGGATTTTACCATCTTAAATGGTTTTGTGGCAAACAGGCCACCGAGGTATAATGGCAGTGCACTATAACAATCGGTTTATATATAATCTCTTTATGCATAAAACTAGAAAGAAAAAACAAAAAAAACAATTGTGCACTGGTCCAGAGTAATCACTTTGATGTAATATGTGGCTAGAACAGGTCGGCCTTTATTCCTTTACTGCGTCCGTAAGGCATCTGTCCGTCCCATCGCTGCATTCAAGCTTTGACTTTCTTCCTTTCTTGGGGTCGATCCATGAGTTGTGTATAACAGTTCCCCCAGGAACTGGGTCCACCTGGAGCACAGAGACTACTCGTTTCTTCATCTTGTTCTTTAGCACATTCCGAAACTTTTGCCTAGTGAAGGCATAGAGAAGAGGGTGGAAAATGGTCGTACCATAGGCCATGGTAATAAAACAAATTCGGAGCTTTACCAAGAGGTCGCTGGGCCCCACGCAGAGAATGAGAAGGTTGACGATGGAAATGGGAGCCCAACACAGCAAGAAGGTAGTGATAATAATAAGAGACATCCTAAAGACACGTTTTTGGCGTTCTCTACGGTCTCGGTGCCTCTTCACGGCCCTTCTCAAAGCAATGATGACTGAAACTGAAGCCTGAACCCTCATTGGTGGATTTGGTACCACTGGTGCAGGGGGCGCTAATCTCTTTGTTTCGCCCATTGTGCTTTGATCCGAGGACTTTCTCTTTTTTTTTTTTTTGGTTTTTCTTCGCTGACTTCTCTTAAAGTGATTTCCGATCCTAATGTTGAGGGCTTGGAGTATCTTTGTGTAGGTGACCAACATAACAGCCACTGCTGCAAAGAAGATCGGTATCTGTATGACCAAATGGTAATACATTCCCAGCTCGGTGTGATACTCATTCACGCTTACACACAACAATGTTCGGTTTTGCCACGTGGCCATGTGATCCGGGTCTCCAAAAAACTCAACCTCAAAAAATGGTATAAAGAAAACCATGAGCGAAACAAACCATACACAGGACAAAAGCAGCACCATCCTGCTAGGGGTAAGAACCCGGTTGGCTGGCCGAACAGAAATGTCATATCTGTCTAGACTGATCACCAATACATTAATGGCTGTTGCAATGCTGCTGAAGGTCACACAAGCCTCATGAAAGCAGCACACCAGAGCTATGTTTTGCTCAAGTGGGATAAGGATAATTACAATGGTCAGTGGAACACATATAACACAAATGATGATGTCCAAAACATGGAGATTCATGGTTACCATGTTGCTCACTGAGTCCACCAAGTTTGACTGCATGCAGTATAACACAAGTACAGTCAGGTTGCTGCTAAAGCCCAATACAATCTCCAGCATGAGGAAGCTTGTGAGGGAAACCTGGAAGCCCAGTGGGTACGGGAAGTACCAGCCAGCATCGGCGCTAGATCCATCATTGGTTTCCAAAATGGCGTCATACATATCTGTCTCCTTGGCTGACACCATCCTGAGGTTGTCTGCATAGTCCTAGTAATGAAGATTTTTTTTCAGTGCTCCTTCCTAGGGAAAAACATAGAAAAAGAAGAGAGTTAGAAAGTGATAAATGTCTAAAGTATATATTGTATTGTGTGCAATGAAGAGATAAAGGCACAACGATTTAGGTATAATCACCTGTAAATCATAAAAAGGCTGCCCTTTTGCTTTAAATATAGAGAGCCTTACCCCTGTAAGTTTGTTAGCAGGATCGTGCAAGGGCCGTAATGCCTTACCCAATCTGACTTTCTCCCATTACCCATATGCCACATGCATGAGTACTAAGGCACGGTCAGCAGAGGATGTGTCCCAATTGTGATCCTACAGTGAATCTTAAGGGGGTGAGTGCTCCTTTGTACAACAGACCTTACCTTTCTTTACATTAGTGATAATATGTTTTTAAGGTTTTAAGTACAGATATCCTTAACAGATACCCTTTAAAAGTTAATCATTTTAAGTTTGTCTAGTGTATACTGTATATTGTGTGTGCTTGCAGCTTCCTAGACCTTCTCCTGGCAGCCTTCCATTAAATTTTCCAATATTTGATAGAGGTTTGTGGTTGAGGATAGATAAGAAAGGGAATTCATGGACAGCTAAAGGGTATGTCCACCCTAAAAATATGATAGATCCCTCCTGCCCACCCCCCAACCGCCATGTTTATTCTTTAAAATAATGGTCAAAATGTTATTTACAGCCCCTCGCTCCTGCGGCGCATTGATCTGTCTCCCTGCTTGCCGGAACTAGCAAGAAGGGGGCCGGACCGGCAGCTGCGTCTGCGATTGGCTGAGACGCAGCCGGATGGATCCGGATAGTGGTGGGGGTGGGGGGGGTGTGTGCTGAGGGAGGATGAAGGTGTGTGGGAACGGATAAGGCACAGATGTATGTGACTTTAGCACCTGGTCTGCAAATAGGTTGTAAAAAGGTATGTATCTTAAAATTGGCTGAACGGTTTTTTATGGGGTTTGGCTTATTTTAAAGCTACGATAATGGCCAATAACATATTAAATTAAGGATTTGTGGGTAGACATTCCCTTTAACCCCAATGTGTGTAGACATAAATGATCGACTTAATAAGCAGAAGGGATCTCCAAGTAGAGGCAGCTGTGTGTTCTCAGTGTCTAGACCTCCTTCTTTGGTCCCCCAGATTACCAGGATGCCAGTTGCCTAAATCTATTGATAGTAACCACCCACCAAGGGTCTGATTGTGCCAAAGGTATTAGAATGTTTTGTGCACCATGTACCAGGAAGATGCAAACATACCCATTCTTTATGTGCGCATAGACCAACATTATGGGGAATATATATAAAGGTGCGGTATGTCATATTTGTGATACTGTGCCTTTAACACCATTGTAAATTATACACACGGTATATTGCTATTGTGCGGTATATAACATTCAATACCATAGCGGTCCTTAAGGAAAAACAACGACTGGACGTAAAGTCCTGGTACTTTATAATGGCATGCTTATTGATCATATATAACCTGTGGTATAGGACCTTTCCAATACCATCGGTTTATAAATATGGCCCTATGTTTGTGAACTAACAATGTGTACTCAGGGGCCCCAGGTTCATCTGCCGTACGATAGGAAATACTTTTGCTGGGATCACAATTCGTTAATGGGAAATAGAGTAACCAGCTCTGTGGGTCCTTCAGTATTCTGAAAGTTAAAGGATATGTACACTGGGAAATTTATGCATGGTGGGCAATGCTGCTGAGCCTGAGCAAAACAAGTAATGGATTCAAGTCATGCAGCAACACAAACACACCAGAGTAAGTGCTACTTACATGAATTCATTTATAGATTGAAATGAGGCAAAGTAAATTTTTCAGTGTACAATTCCTTTAAAACAACCTAGTGCAATGATAGCTTAGAAAGATTGGTGGAACGTACCAAGAAACGCTACAGCTCAGTACTGCCCCAGCTATCTCTAGTCTATTGGTCTATTCCACAACTGCTCCAAACTTTTGTGCACTAGATATGATAGATATAGTAGATGGGGTCACATCTGCACTATGGTGTGGTAGGGAATGGCTACACTGCAAGTTGTCCACTCAATTGTTTATAAAATCTTTCAAAGTATCTTGCTTGCGCTTGGGGGTATGGGTCGGGGTTAAAACAAAAAGTAAAAAATAAATAGTTTGATAAAATAAAAGTGAGTGTTATAAGAATTATAATTTATGGAAGTGTCATTTTAAACTGATTTTTTTACAGTGATCTCGATCTTAAACTATTTATTTTTTACTTTTTGTTTTAACCCTTCCCCGACCCATACCCCCAAGCGCAAGCAAGATACTTTGAAAGACTAGATATTAAAGAGAATTAAAAAGTCACACAACAGATTAGCTATTACTTTGGTACCGGTTGCAACACAAAGATCCATGCAAGCGCCAGAACCACCAGTAATACTATCTCAAAGTCATGCTAAATCTTACTACATGTAAGCAAATAGGTTTTAGGTTTTCTTTTGTTTTTTTTGCCCTTCTTGGAACATTGAGGATCTCAGTACATTGCCCTGCATGCTTAACACATCCTGTGCACAAATAGCATGCTCCTACTCTTGTTACTGTATAAAGACCGTTGAATAGGTAAACACAATATCCGAGTGGCTAATACACTAAGGACCTGACTGCGCCATCGCTTGGTCTCCTCATTAGTGAGAAGTTGATGGGGATTCAGAGCACGCCCTGCGCAGGGAATAGGAACTAAATACCTTCACAGGGGAGGGAACAATCTGTTTGTGGCTGGATGAGTGATCAGTATTCTGCACATCACAATACCCACTGGTGGCTAAAGGCTGTGAACAAGATCAAATGCCAGATGTTTTGAAGTTGAAAGCTAAAGAGCTCAAAATATAACCCGAAGCTCACAGTCAAATATGGGGTGCACGTGTGGGAAACGCAATACATCAAATATCAGGCATTGATCTAATATTCCGATTCATTGACGGCAAGGGATCCGAGCACCTTCATATCCTCGCTCTCTGTACAAACCCAATATGATAATGTCTTCAACCATCATGCTGGTGCCCAGATAAAATGTGTCTAACAGTCCAGGACTATTTCCCTACAGATTACTGGTAACCTGAACAAACAGATTATCCCAGTATCCCTGCTTGTTGGAGATGAAACAAACTGGGGTTTTTCATTCCGACATTGGTTCATCGGAATTATTGTGTTGGTTCCTCTGAACTATTGTGTTGGTTCCTGGGAATTAATGTGTTGGTTCCTCGGAATTATTGTGTTGGTTCCTTAGAATTATTGTGTTAGTTCCTGGGAATTATTGTGTTGGTTCCTGGGAATTATTGTGTTGGTTGCCGTTCGTGACGAGCTTCAAACAAATCTAGGATAATGGATCTTAAGTTATACGGTTGTAAATTACATTTTACAGACTGACCTGTCTGTGTCCCTAAGCTGTTTTATAAGCTGTGTCATAGCCCCACCCAAAAATCGATTTTTCTGAGCCAATTAAGCTACCCATACATGGGCAGACGTGTTTTCCAATTGACCGCAATGATTGGAAGAGCTGTTCTCCAGATTGTGTTGCCAATCTTTTTGACTATGCAGGCAGAAGTTTTTCCCACCCATTTTTAGCTTTTTTTCCCTTATCTTCCTCTGGATAAACTGTTAGGTGGGTTAAAGAGTAGGGTATAAAGGTTGGACTAGATGGACTTATGTCTTTATTCAAACTCAGTTACTATGTAAGTAACTTAGTATCTCTTTGTTCACTGTTCTGGGAGCAGGGGATTCTGGGAGTGAAGGACTAGTCATTATTTTTTTGATTATTGGGGCCCTAACAGTATTTTATAAAATGAGATGGAAAAGTTTTGCATTTCATTTAGATCTTATTTCACATAAATATAGTGATGGGAATAATTCAGATTACTAAATAGCATTTAGTAACTTAAAATTTAGCTCACTTAAAATGTAAGTGGCCAATACACACACAATATTATCATATGATTTATCATTGTACGGATCATTTATACTGGAAATTTTTCCAGTATGTGCAATAATGAAAAAGGACTGTTTTCCTCTGACTTTGTCATTAACCATCCACACCACAATACAAAGGTTCTACATTATCACACAATATATCATAGTGTGTATGGTCACCATTTGAAGAAATATCCTATAAAAACAAGATGGCAGTGGCATAACTATAGGGGCCACACGATCATGCGTTGCAGTATAGATCCATTCGATCAACTGTTTAAAATTTCTGCCGGTTCGATACAGCTGATCATGTGTATCTTTACTGCATACATGCGATCAGCTGTTTTAAAAGTTCTACCGGTTTGGTACAGCTGATCATTGTATCTTTACTGCATATTTGCGATCGGCTGTTTAAAAGTTCTACCGGTTTGGTACAGCTGATCATGTGTATCTTTACTGCATGTGCGATCACTGTTTAAAATTTCTGCTGGTTCGATACAGCTGATCATGTGTACTTTGCTGCATCCGTGCGATCAGCTGTTTAAAAGTTCTGCAGGTTCGGTACAGCTGATCATGTGTATCTTTACTGCATACGTGCGATCAGCTGTTTAAAAGTTCTGCCGGTTCGGTACAGCTCATGTGTATCTTTACTACATACGAGCGATCAGCTGTTTAAAATTTCTGCCGGTTCGATACAGCTGATCATGTGTATCTTTGCTGCATATGTGCGATCAGCTGTTTAAAAGTTCTTGCCGGTTCGGTACAGCTGATCATGTGTATCTTTATTGCATACGTGCGATCAGCTGTTTAAAAATTCTACTGGTTCGGAACAGCTGATCGTGTAGATTCTTTACTACATACGTGCGATCAGCTGTTTATAAACATCTGATCGCGGATGGTCTGCAAGATGGCAAAGTCTACCACAGCTTGATATAGTATCACATCTCATACCATGGGTCTCTATTCGTATTTAGGATAACATGCATTACCCACATCTATCAAAAATCTGCTATAGATTTTGAGCGTTAATTACCTTGTTAAGAATTGGCCACCAAATTTCCAAGGATTTGTAACACAGCCCCTGTAGTCAGTAGCCAGTTATGTATCTCCAAGCAGGAACTCTGGCATCAATACCATGTGTGATACGCACACACAATAATATCGTAGTGTGTATGGCCACCATTGGAAAGTAACATTTGAAGAAATATCCTATAAAAACAAGATGGCAGTGGCATATCTATAGGGACCACGACAGTGGTAAGAGGGCCCCCAATTCCCTTTCCAGGGCATCCACGATCAGCTGTTTTAATTCGACAATCGTGCGTATGCAGTATAGATCCGTGTGATCATCTGTTTAAAAGTTCTGCGGTTTGGATACAGCTGATTATGTGTATCTTTACTGCTACGTGCGATCGGCTGTTTAAAGTTCTGCGGTTTGGTACAGCTAATCATGTGTATCTTTACTGCATACGTGCAATCACGTTTAAAAGTTCTGCTGGTTCGGTACAGCTGATTGTTTGTATCTTTACTGCATATGTGCGATCAGCTGTTTGAAAACAGCTGATTGCGGATGTCTGCAAGATGGCAAAGTCTACCACAGCTTGATATAGTATCACATCTCATACCATGGTGCTCTATTCTTATTTAGGATAACATGCATTACCCACATCTATCTGCTTAGATTTTGAGCGTTAATTAACTTGTTAAGATTGGCCACCAAAGTTTCCAAGGATTTAGTAACACAGCCTTCTTGTAGTCAGTAGCCAGTTGTGTATCTCCCAAGCAGGAACTCTGGCATCAATACCATGGACTTAGTGCAAATCGAGTTGAAATGTCCAACCATGATGTGTATCTATCAGGACAGACCTTGTGTGTACATGTGCTTTGGATTCAGTCCCTTTGAAAATAATCGGAATGAGCACACATTTACATCTGTGAAACACTTGAATAAAAATACATTATTTGATGTAGACAGCTGCTAAGTTACATGGTTACATGTTTACATGGTTATATAACCAACATCCCCCATATTACAACCCGATCAGCTCTTTCCCTTATTTAAATGATCCCTGGTACCTGAAAGGATGGTTTCAAGCATAAAGATGATGACAATAATTTAATATTAATCTGAGAATTTGCCTATGAATGTTAAAACTAGTAGGAAATTCCCAGGAAATTGAGCCACTCAAACTGGACATAACAAAAACAGACTTTCCTAATGAGCACGCATTCATCTATGGGTGGATGATCCTTGGATTGTGGTAGTTTAAACTCCTCGAAGAACACTTTTTTTTTTACATTCCTGACACAAATAGTAAGTTAGATTGAAGAACCGTTCCACAAAGGAACATTACTTTCATTGCATGGACATCTCTACAAAAGATGTCACATTTTAGGCTAGTCCTTCTCTAAAACCACCCTAGTCTAGTGTTCCATCTAGTCTATAGGGGTGGGCGGAACCAAAACAACTTGATTGGATATGATCACTTGTCTGTTCTACATCTATGGGATATATTCACAGAATGGAAGATTTGCGTTTTGTCTCCCTCCAGAAGCAGCTTCTTTAAACACCAATGAAAATAACCTACAGTAGGTGTCGAAACTTGGCTCTGAGGTATGGCAAGTTCCACTAACAAGAACGCTTGTGTCTTAACAATGAAAAGAGATTTTGCATTGGCTTTGCTCATCATTTTGATACAATATTGCCGTTGTTAACGTTTCACTTGTGCTTCAATGAAAGTCAAGCATCTGTTATCGCTTAACCCGAATAGATTTGCCTTGAACTGTCATTGGCTGCGTTCAATGGCGCATAGGCAACTGCTTCGATACAGAAACCCTGCATATGGAGCAGGTATACAACTGGCAGCAGCTGAAGTATTTCCAGTGTCTAAATAAAGCTGAACTATATTGTGTGTTTTTTTGTTTTTTTTTTACAAAGCGGAAGAATGCGTTAAATATTTGTACTGGAAAAAAATGTGCAAAAGATCAAATATACATTTACTAAATTGATCCTATAAGGAATCCAACTTGCTCCCTATTGGCTGTTACCGATCATTTGACGTTGTTCAGAAACCAACTGAAAACGTGAACGTTTCTTTCCCCTGCCACGAGGCAGAGCCAAGAGATAAACCTTCCTGGCTCCGCTGTCCAGTTGGAAATCACACTCTATAATATATATAATATATAGAATTCTAACTAAAAAATCTATTTGAACCTCCCAAGTCTATACTTATAGCTGCAAGAAGGAAAGTAAAATGATTACTAGATTTATATAAAAATACAGTTTTTTTCTTTGTAGTCTGTCCGGTTTCCCTGTCTTTTCAAAAACGATTCATTGTTTTTCATAAACATCTTTAAGACTCCGCTGCATTCTGGTTATTATTCTCTGCAAACCATGGACGTCAATATAGAGAGTTAGACGGAACCTCTGAGTCTCTATTAAGGGAACACGTGATACCTCTGGATTTTACCATCTTAAATGGTTTTGTGGCAAACAGGCCCCGAGGTAATATGGCAGTGCCACTATACAATCGTTTTATATATAATCTCTTTATGCATAAAACTAGAAAGAAAAAACAAAAAAAACAATTGTGCACTGGTCCAGAGTAATCACTTTGATGTAATATGTGGCTAGAACAGGTCGGCCTTTATTCCTTTACTGCGTCCGTAAGCCATCTGTCCGTCCCATCGCTGCATTCAAGCTTTGACTTTCTTCCTTTCTTGGGGTCGATCCATGAGTTGTGTATAACAGTTCCCCCAGGAACTGGGTCCACCTGAGCACAGAGACTACTCGTTTCTTCATCTTGTTCTTTAGCACATTCCGAAACTTTGCCTAGTGAAGGCATAGAGAAGAGGGTGGAAAATGGTCGTACCATAGGCCATGGTAATAAAACAAATTCGGAGCTTTACCAAGAGGTCGCTGGGCCCCACGCAGAGAATGAGAAGGTTGACGATGGAAATGGGAGCCCAACACAGCAAAGGTAGTGATATAATAAGAGACATCCTAAAGACACGTTTTTGGCGTTCTCTACGGTCTCGGTGCCTCTTCACGGCCCTTCTCAAACATGATGACTGAAACTGAAGCCTGAACCCTCATTGGTGGATTTGGTACCACTGGTGCAGGGGGCGCTAATCTCTTGTTTTCGCCCATTGTGCTTTGATCCGAGGACTTTCTCTTTTTTTTTTTTTGGTTTTTCTTCGCTGACTTCTCTTAAAGTGATTTCCGATCCTAATGTTGGGGCTTGGAGTATCTTTGTGTAGGTGACCAACATAACAGCCACTGCTGCAAAGAAGATCGGTATCTGTATGACCAAATGGTAATACATTCCCAGCTCGGTGTGATACTCATTCACGCTTACACACAACAATGTTCGGTTTTGCCACGTGGCCATGTGATCCGGGTCTCCAAAAAACTCAACCTCAAAAAATGGTATAAAAACCATGAGCGAACACAACCATACACAGGACAAAAGCAGCACCCATCCTGCTAGGGGTAAGAACCCGTTGGCTGGCCGAACAGAAATGTCATCTGTCTAGACTGATCACCAATACATTAATGGCTGTTGCAATGCTGCTGAAGGTCACACAAGCCTCATGAAAGCAGCACACCAAGCTATGTTTTGCTCAAGTGGGATAAGGATATTACAATGGTCAGTGGAACACATATAACACAAATGATGTATGTCCAAAACATGAGATTCATGGTTACCATGTTGCTCACTGAGTCCACCAAGTTTGACTGCATGCAGTATAACACAGTACAGTCAGGTTGCTGCTAAAGCCCAATACAATCTCCAGCATGAGGAAGCTTGTGAGGGAAACCTGGAACCCAGTGGGTACGGGAAGTACCACCAGCATCGGCGCTAGATCCATCATTGGTTTCCAAAATGGCGTCATACATATCTGTCTCCTTGGCTGACACCATCCTGAGTTGTCTGCATAGTCCTAGTAATGAAGATTTTTTTTCAGTGCTCCTTCCTAGGGAAAACATAGAAAAAAGAGAGTTAGAAAGTGATAATGTCTAAAGTATATATTGTATTGTGTGCAATGAAGAGATAAAGGCACAACGATTTAGGTATAATCACCTGTAAATCATAAAAAGGCTGCCCTTTTGCTTTAAATATGAGAGCCTTACCCCTGTAAGTTTGTTAGCAGATCGTGCAAGGGCCGTAATGCCTTACCCAATCTGACTTTCTCCCATTACCATATGCCACATGCATGAGTACTAAGGCACGTCAGCAGAGGATGTGTCCCAATTGTGATCCTACAGTGAATCTTAAGGGGTGAGTGCTCCTTTGTACAACAAACCTTACCTTTCTTTACATTATTGATAATATGTTTTAAGGTTTTAAGTACAGATATCCTTAACAGATACCCTTTAAAAGTTATCATTTTAAGTTTGTCTAGTGTATACTGTATATTGTGTGCTTGCAGCTTCCTAGACCTTCTCCTGGCAGCCTTCCATTAATTTTCCAATATTTGATAGAGGTTTGTGGTTGAGGATAGATAAGAAAGGGAATTCATGGACAGCTAAAGGGTATGTCCACCTAAAAATATGATAGATCCCTCCTGCCCACCCCCAACCGCCATGTTTATTCTTTAAAATAATGGTCAAAATGTATTTTACAGCCCCTCGCTCCTGCGGCGCATTGATCTGTCTCCCTGCTGCCGGAACTAGCAAGAAGGGGCCGGACCGGCAGCTGCGTCTGCGATTGGCTGAGACGCAGCCGGATGGATCCGGATAGTGGTGGGGGTGGGGGGGGTGTGGCTGAGGGAGGATGAAGGGTGTGGGAACGGATAAGGCACAGATGTAGGTGACTTTAGCACCTGGTCTGCAAATAGGTTGTAAAAAGGTATGTATCTTAAAATTGGCTGAACGGTTTTTTAGGGGTTTGGCTTATTTTAAAGCTACGATAATGGCCAATAACATATTAATTAAGGATTGTGGGTAGACATTCCCTTTAACCCCAATGTGTGTAGACATAAATGATCGACTTAATAAGCAAGGGATCTCCAAGTAGAGGCAGCTGTGTGTTCTCATTGTCTAGACCTCCTTCTTTGGTCCCCCAGATTACCAGGATGCCAGTTGCCTAAATCTATTGATAGTAACCACCCACCAAGGGTCTGATTGTGCCAAAGGTATAGAATGTTTTGTGCACCATGTACCAGGAAATGCAAACATACCCATTCTTATATGTGCGCATAGACCAACATTATGGGGAATTATATAAAGGTGCGGTATGTCATATTGTGATACTGTGCCTTTACACCATTGTAAATTATACACACGGTATATTGCTATTGTGCGGTATATAACATTCAATACCATAGCGTTCCTTAAGGAAAAACAACGACTGGACGTAAGTCCTGGTACTTTATAATGGCATGCTTATGATCATATATAACCTGTGGATAGGACCTTTCACATACCATCGGTTTTATAAATATGGCCCTATGTTTGTGAACTAACAAGTGTACTCAGGGCCCCAGGTTCATCTGCCGTACGATAGGAATACTTTTGCTGGGATCACAATTCGTTAATGGAATAGAGTAACCAGCTCTGTGGGTCCTTCAGTATTCTGAAAGTTAAAGGATAGTGTACACTGGGAAATTTATGCATGGTGGGCAATGCTGCTGAGCCTGAGCAAAACAAGTAATGGATTCAAGTCATGCAGCAACACAAACACACCAGAGTAAGTGCTACTTCATGAATTCATTTATAGATTGAAATGAGGCAAAGTAAATTTTTCAGTGTACAATTCCTTTAAAACAACCTAGTGCAATGATAGCTTAGAAAGATTGGTGGAACGTACCAAGAAACGCTACAGCGCTCAGTACTGCCCCAGCTATCTCTAGTCTATTGGTCTATTCCACAACTGCTCCAAACTTTTGTGCACTAGATATGATAGATATAGTAGATGGGGTCACATCTGCACTATGGT
Source organism: Hymenochirus boettgeri (assembly GCA_019447015.1). Lineage (NCBI taxonomy): Eukaryota > Metazoa > Chordata > Amphibia > Anura > Pipidae > Hymenochirus > Hymenochirus boettgeri. Next base: position 251,274,431 of record CM033472.1, on the reverse strand, counting down.
GTGGTAGGGAATGGCTACACTGCAAGTTGTCCACTCAATTGTTTATAAAATCTTTCAAAGTATCTTGCTTCGCTTGGGGGTATGGGTCGGGGTTAAACAAAAAGTAAAAAAAAATAGTTTGATAAAATAAAAGTGAGTGTTATAAAATTATAATTTGGAAGTGTCATTTTAAACTGATTTTTTACAGTGATCTCGATCTTAACTATTTATTTTTTACTTTTTGTTTTAACCCTTCCCCGACCCATACCCCCAAGCGCAAGCAAGATACTTTGAAAGACAGATATTAAAGAGAATTAAAAAGTCCACAACGATTAGCTATTACTTTGGTACCGGTTGCAACACAAAGATCCATGCAAGCGCCAGAACCACCAGTAATACTATCTCAAAGTCATGCTAAATCTTACTACATGTAAGCAAATAGGTTTTAGGTTTTCTTTTGTTTTTTGGCCTTCTTGGAACATTGAGGATCTCAGTACATTGCCCTGCATGCTTAACACATCCTGTGCACAAATAGCATGCTCCTACCTTGTTACTGTATAAAGACCGTTGAATAGGTAAACACAATATCCGAGTGGCTAATACACAAGGACCTGCCTGCCGCCATCGCTTGGTCTCCTCATTAGTGAGAAGTTGATGGGGATTCAGAGCACGCCCTGCGCAGGGAATAGGACACTAAATACCTTCACAGGGGAGGCAATCTGTTTGTGGCTGGATGAGTGATCAGTATTCTGCACATCACAATACCCACTGGTGGCTAAAGGCTGTGAACAAGATCAAATGCCAGATGTTTTGAAGTTGAAAGCTAAAGAGCTCAAAATATAACCCGAAGCTCACAGTCAAATATGGGGTGCACGTTTGGAAACGCAATACATCAAATATCAGGCATTGATCTAATATTCCATTCATTGACGGCAAGGGATCCGAGCACCTTCATATCCTCGCTCTCTGTACAAACCCAATATGATAATGTCTTCAACCATCATGCTGGTGCCCATAAAAATGTGTCTAACAGTCCAGGACTATTTCCCTACAGATTACTGGTAACCTGAACAAACAGATTATCCCAGTACCCTGCTTGTTGGAGATGAAACAAACTGGGTTTTTTTTCATTCCGACATTGGTTCATCGGAATTATTGTGTTGGTTCCTCTGAACTATGTGTTGGTTCTGGGAATTAATGTGTTGGTTCCTCGGAATTATTGTGTTGGTTCCTTAGAATTATTGTGTTAGTTCCTGGGAATTATTGTGTTGGTTCCTGGGAATTATTGTGTTGGTTCCTCGGGATTATTGTGTTGGTTCCTGGGAATTATTGTGTTGGTTCCTCGGGATTATTGTGTTGGTTCCTGGGAATTATTGTGTTGGTTCCTGGGAATTATTGTGTTGGTTCCTGGGAATTATTGTGTTGGTTCCTGGGAATTTTGTGTTGGTTGGTGTCCTTAGAATTATTGTGTTGGTTCCTGGAATTATTGTGTTGGTTCCTGGGAATTATTGTGTTAGTTTCCTGGAATTATTGTGTTGGTTCCTGGGAATTATTTTGTTAGTTCCTCGAATTATTGTGTTGGTTCCTGGGATTAATGTGTTGGTTCCTCGAATTATTGTGTTGGTTCCTCGGAATTATTGTGTTGGTTTCTCAGAACTATTGTGTTGGTTCCTTAGAATTATTGTGTTAGTTCCTTAGAATTATTGTGTTAGTTCATGGGAATTATTGTGTTGGTTCCTGGGAATTATTGTGTTGGTTCCTCGATTATTGTGTTGGTCCTGGTCCTGATTATTGTGTTGGTTTCTCTGAACTATTGTTTTTGGTTTCTCGGAATTATTGTGTTGGTTTCTCGAACTATTGTGTTGGTTCCTTAGAATATTGTGTTAGTTCCTCGGAATTTTGTGTTTGTTCCTGGGATTATTGTGTTGGTTCCTCGGAATTATTGTGTTGGTTCCTCGGATTATTGTGTTGGTTCCTCGGAATTATTGTGTTGGTTCCTGGGATTATTGTGTGGTTCTCTGAATTATTGTTGGTTTCTCTGAATTATTATATTGTTTCCTCGGAATTATTGTGTTAGTTCCTGGGAATTATTGTGTTGGTTCCTCTGAATTATTGTGTTGGTTCCTCGGAATTATTGTGTTGGTTTCTCGGAATTATGTGTTGGTTCCTGGAATTATTGTGTTGGTTCCTCTGAATTATTGTGTTGGTTTCTCGGAATTATTTGTTGGTTCCTCGGAATTATGTGTTTTGGTTCCTCAGAATAATTGTGTTGGTTCCTCTGATTATTGTGTTGGTTCCTCGAAATTATTGTGTTGGTTTCTCGATATTTTTGTTGGTTCCTCGGATTATTGTGTTGGTTCCTCTGAATTATTGTGTTGGTTCCTCGGAATTTTGTGTTGTTTCTTTTCCGAGGAACCAACACAATAATTCAGAGGAACCAACACAATAATTCCCAGGAACTAACACAATAATTCCGAGGAACCAATATAATAATCGAGGAAAAGAAGAAACGAAAACCAACAATAATTCAGAAGAACCAACACAATAATCCCAGGAACCAACACAATAATTCCGAGGAACCAACACAATAATCCGAGGAACCAACACAATAATTCCGAGGAACCAACACAATAATCCCAGGAACCAAACACAAAATTCCGAGGAACTAACACAATAATTCTAAGGAACCAACACAATAGTTCCGAGAAACAACACAATAATTCCGAGAAACCAAAAACAATAGTCAGAGAAACCAACACAATAATCAGAGAACCAGACCAACACAATAATCAGAGGAACCAACACAATAATTCCAGGAACCAACACAATAATTCCCATGAACTAACACACAATAATTCTAAGGAACTAACACAATAATTCAAGGAACCAACACCATAGTTCTGAGAAACCAACACAATAATTCCGAGGAGAACCAACAAAATAATTCGAGGAACCAACACATTGAATCCCAGGAACCAACACAATAATTCCGAGGAACTAACACAATAATTCCCAGGAACCAACACAATAATTCCCAGGAACTAACACAATAATTCCCAGGAACCAACACAATAATTCCCAGGAACCAACACAATAATTCTAAGGAACCAACACAATAATTCCCAGGAACCAACACAATAATTCCCAGGAACCAACACAATAATTCCGAGGAACCAACACAATAATTCCCAGGCTCGGAATTATTGTGTTGGTTCCTCGGAATTATTGTGTTGGTTCCTCGGGATTATTGTGTTGGTTCCTGGGAATTATTGTGTTGGTTTCTCAGAATTATTGTGTTGGTTCCTCGGAATTATTGTGTTGGTTCCTCAGAATAATTGTGTTGGTTCCTCTGGATTATTGTGTTGGTTCCTCAGAATTATTGTGTTGGTTCCTCGGAATTATTGTGTTGGTTCCTCAGAATTATTGTGTTGGTTCCTTGGAATTATTGTGTTGGTTTCTCTGGATTATTGTGTTGGTCCCTCGAGATTATTGTGTAGGTTCCTCGGAGTTATTGTGTTGGTTCCCTGGAATTATTGTGTTGGTTCCTTGGAATTATTGAAGTTGTGACAATTCGATTCAAATCAATAGAATCGGAATGTTCAATCACAAATTTCCAGTATTCAATAACATTTTTCTAATTTTTAAAAGGTACTTTAGATTTTCTAAATTTCCGATACAAGGTTTAGAAAAATCTGGATTTTCCGAAGTCGGCAGTTGGGAATTTCGAAACCGGGATTCGTTACTACTGCTTATGCTGAAATAGGTGGGATCCTTTGAATCATTGAACAGTTACAACTGATCTGCTCCCTTCACAGCCCCCTGAGCTTCCCTCTCACTTTATTTCCATTCAAACAGTTTCAGGATTAATAGAGACAGCGCTAGGCAAAGAAGAAACAGATAAGCTTCTGTCTCTGCCCCACTCTGCACAATGAACTCGAATGAAAAGCCTGTCGCTCCATTAGAAACTCATCTTTGCTTATGGCTGCAATCTGTCATAGCTGTTAATGGAGTACTGATAGGCTTTGACACTCGAAGGAGATTCTTGATTTCAGGCAAAATGCAAGCTACTTTCAAATGGAAAAGCAATACACATGGCTGTTTAATATTCAAGGTGCCCATTACTGCACATACATACAAGGCCCCGATAAGGAACAGTTGTGTCATAGACTGTTGACACGTTAGGCTAGATACACACAAGCAAACTAACAACAGATTTTTTCTACAACAGATGCACCAAGTGACATGTCTGTAATATGTCAGGGGGAATTAAAGCTGATATTTAGCCTGATTCCCTAATCAGGTATAAATTACCGAACTGTTCAACAAAAAAACAGACCGATTATGGTGAAAATGTTACCAATAATTTTGGTCGCCATGCAAATTGCAGCTGATATATGTGACCCCATCAACTTAATATTGTACCAGGCAATTAGTCAGGCTGAAATATCAACACATGTGTACTTAGCCTTAGACAATCAGGGGCATAGTTATTAAAACTGTGACATGGGAAATACTGTGTATTCTGAGATACTGAATGGTACTTTCCAACATGCTTGTAAAAGTTCTAAATAGTCATTCATCCAGGTCATGGTACTGTATATCTGTAATATTCATTCATCCAGGTCATGGTACTGTATATCTGTAATATTCATTCATCCAGGTCATGGTATATCTATAATATTCATCCATCTAGGTCATGGTATATCTGCAATAGTCATTCATCCAGGTCATGGTATATCTGTATTATTCATCCATCCAGGTCATGGTATATCTGTAATATTTATTCATCCAGGTCATGGTATATCTGTAATATTCATCCATCCAGGTCATGGTATATCTGTAATAGTCATTCATCCAGGTCATGGTATATCTGTAATATTCATTCATTCAGGTCATGGTATATCTATAATAGTCATTAATCCAGTTCATGGTATATCTGTGATATTCATTCATCCAGGTCATGGTATAGCTGAAATATTCATTCATCCAGTTCATGGTATATCTGTAATAGTCATTCATCCAGGCCATGTATATCTGTATATTCATTCATCCAGGCCATGGTATATCTGTATTATTCATTCATCCAGGTCATGGTATATCTGTAATATTCATTTATCCAGGCCATGGTATATCTGTAATATTCATTAATCCAGGTCATGGTATATCTGCAATAGTCATTCATCCAGGTCATGGTATATCTGTAATATTCTTTTATCCAGGCCATGGTATATCTGTAATATTCATTCATCCAGGTCATGGTATATCTGTAATAGTCATTCATCCAGGCCATGGTATATCTGTAATATTCATCCATCCAGGTCATGGTATATCTGTAATAGTCATTCATCCAGGTCATGGTATATCTGTAATATTTATTCATTCAGGTCATGGTATATCTATAATAGTCATTAATCCAGGTCATGGTATATCTGTGATATTCATTCATCCAAGTCATGGTATAACTGAAATATTCATTCATCCAGTTCATGGTATATCTGTAATATTCATTTATCCAGGCCATGGTATATCTGTAATATTCATTCATCCAGGTCATGGTATAACTGTAATATTCATTCATCCAGGTCATGGTATATCTGTAATATTCATTCATCCAGGTTATGGTATATCTGTAATATTCATTCATCCAGGTAATGTTAGGTCTGTAATATTCATTCATCAAGGCCATGGTATATCTGTAATAGTCATTCATCCAGGTCATGGTATTTCTGTAATATTAATTCATCCAGATCTTGGCATATCTGTAAAATTAATTCATCCAGGTCATGGTATATCTGTATATATGGGTAGTATTTAACACTATTGGGTGTTACTTAACACTACTGGGTATTATATAACACTACTGGGTATTAGTTAACACTATTGGTGTTATTTAACAATACGGGGTGTTATTTAACACTAATGGGTAGTATTTAACACTAATGAGTATTATTTAACACTACTGGGTGTTATTTAACATTACTGGGTATTATTTAACTCTATTGGGTGTTATTTAACACTAACGGGTATTATTTAACACTATTGGGTGTTATTTAACACTACTTGTTATTATTTAACACTTTTGGATATTATTTAACACTTTTGGATATTATTTAACACGTTTAGTATTATTTAACACTACTGGTGTTATTTAACACTACTGAGTATTATTCAACACTATTGGCTATTATTTAACACTTACGGGTATTATTTAACACTACTGGTGTTATTGAACACTATTGGGTGTTATTTAACACTACTGGGTATTATTTAACATTACTGGGTATTATATAACACTGTTGGGTGTAATTTAACACTATTGGGTGTAATTTAACACTTCTGGTTGTTATTTAACATTACTACCGGTAGGTATTATTATATGTAGGGATTTGTATATAGATTACCATAGTATTTTCTACACAACAGTATGTGTACAGCTAGTCCAGAAGCACCATTGCAAACACAGACATCCAAAATATCTTTCAGGCTCATAAGGAACTTCGTTTACAAGATCATCTTTGTAACAAAAGCAAACTCCATGTAATTCTGTGCTATACCCACAGTATTATCCTCTACATAAACACAGCAGATGTTCTGTCCTAAAAGAAAATCACTTCATTTTCTACATTAAACTACCCAAATGGTGCTTGTTGTGTAGTGTAATACCCAACGCAGTTTATTCTTTTTACTAAGGCCCTTTCAGACCAGCGAACTGGGGCTTGCAGGATTCGACATTGTATAGACAAGTAAGTGACCATTGTACCAATGAGATTGAATAAAGCCTTGCAAGGCAGAGCATTATTCAATCTTATCAAGCCATCTGGTGTCATAGAGTAACTGTGTGTAGCTCCTCGCTGGAGGAACGATTGGTGTCCACAGTTGGGACTTGATGTAAATTAAATGTTAAGAAGAAAGAAATTAAATAATTTCAGTCGTGGGGGAAGGAAGAAAGAAAGAATGAGAAAGCAAAAACTGGAAAATTTTGTATCTAGACTTTGTACTATTCTGTTAGTTCCAATTCTAATGTATAGATAATTAGCAAATGGAAGAAGTTTAGAAGAGCCATGCCTCCTCATAGAGACTGGCCTCTAGTCAAACTGAGCAATTAGGGCAGAAGGGCCCTTAGTATGATAAGGGATTAAGTACCCGATGGTTTGCAAAAAAGGCCCTAAAAGCCTTTCAGAATGTGAGAAACAAAATGTTCTGGTTGGAAGAAATCAAGAGTGAGTGGTTTGGAGAAGACCAAGCATTGGTCAGTGTTGAGAGATAGATACATGAGAAAATGATAAATGAGAAGTATAGAGATACAAGACCTCAGATTAGACCAAAGCTTCTCCCCCTTGGTATGACAGTGACTTTAAAGGATATAAACACTGGGAAATTCTCCAAACTATCACTGTACCTTTTTTTGTTGAGCTTTCCCCTATTTCTTTAGAGATGTCTGAAACACCTTCCATTTCAGCTGTCAATCAAGTGCCTTAGTATCATAAACTTTTCTGTTATGTATAATTTTGTTTAGGCTGCAATGGTGACAGTTGGTACATGAACTGCATGATGGGAAATTCCCTCTCCCAGTGCTGCCTCATAGGGATAACTGAGCATGCTTGCCCTCACAGAGAGTCAGATAGTCCGGCAGGGGGCTGGGAGACTGAAGAACTGAGCTTGAGCAAAACAAGTCATGCAGCAACACAAACATATCAGAGTAAGTGCTGCTTACACATATTCATTTACAGATTAAAATGAGTCAAAGTCGTGTTTTCAGTGTACAATTCCTTTAAGTCCTTAGCTCTAATGCTTTGCAGTCCTAAATTCAAATCCTTCCTCAGCTACATATGCATAGGGAAAGTGTACTGACTGACAATAGGAAGCATGAGGAACAATAGTTGACAATATACCAGGATGATACCAAACTCCAAGATGTAATACAAACTTCCTGAAGTTTTGTTCGCTTCCCAACTATAGAGCTTTAGTATATGTAAAATGGAAACAAACCTATTAAAGTCAATGGGAAAAAATAGTTCAAATAAAATAGCTATGGTAACTTACTGTAAATGGCTGTGTCACCTGGGAAATGATCTGGGGAACACATACATATCAACAAAACTTGTTTAAGCACTTCCTTCCCCACAATGGGGCAATTGTCGTATATATGCATGATACATTCGAGGGTTACAGAACAATACATTCGAGGGTTACAGAACAATACATTTCAGGGTTACCGAACGATACATTCAAGGGTTACAGAACAATACATTCGAGGGTTACCGAACGATACATTCAAGGGTTACCGAACGATACATTCGAGGGTTACCGAACGATACATTCGAGGGTTACCGAACGATACATTCAAGGGTTACCGAACACTACATTCAAGGGTTACCGAAAGATACATTAGAGGGTTACTGAACGATACATTCAAGGGTTACCGAACGATACATTCGAGGGTTACTGAACAATACATTTGAGGGTTACAGAACAATATATTCGAGGGTTACAGAACAATACATTCGAGGGTTACCAAACGATACATTCGAGGGTTACAGAACAATACATTCGAGGGTTACAGAACAATACATTCGAGGGTTACCGAACGATACATTCGAGGGTTACTGAACAATACATTCGAGGGTTACAGAACGATACATTCGAGGGTTACAGAACAATACATTCGAGGGTTACGAACATACATTCGAGTTTACGAACGATACATTCGAGGTTACGAACAAACATTCAGGTTTACAGAACAATACATTCGAGGGTTACCGAACGATACATTCGAGGGTTACAGAACAATACATTCGAGGGTTACACAATACAATTCGAGGTTACCGAACGATACATTCGAGGTTACAACAATACATTCGAGGGTTACAGAACAATACATTCGAGGGTTACCAAATGATACATTCGAGGTTACTGACGATACATTCGAGGGTTACAGAACAATACATTCGAGGGTTACAGAACAATACATTCGAGGGTTACAGAACAATACATTCGAGGGTTACTGAACGATACATTCGAGGGTTACAGAACAATACATTCGAGGGTTACCAAATGATACATTCGAGGTTACTGAACGATACATTCGAGGTTACAGAACAATCATTCGAGGGTTACAACAATACATTCGAGGGTTACAGAACAATACATTCGAGGTTTACCGAACGATACATTCGAGGGTTACAGACACATACATTCGAGGGTTACAGACACATGCATTCGAGGGTTACCGAACGATACATTCGAGGGTTACAGAACAATACATTCGAGGGTTACTGAACGATACATTGGGTTACAGAACAATACATTCGAGGGTTACCGAACATACATTCGAGGGTTACAGACAATGCATTCGAGGGTTACAGAAAAATACATTCAGGGTTACCAAATGATCATTCGAGGGTTACAGAACAATACATTCGAGGGTTACAGAACAATACATTTGAGGGTTACAGAACAATACATTCGAGGGTTACTGAACGATACATTCGAGGGTTACGACAATACATTCGAGGGTTACCGAACGATACCTTCGAGGGTTACAGAACAATCGAACACAATACATTCAGGGTTACCGAACGATACATTCGAGGGTTACAGAGCAATGCATTCGAGGGTTACCGAACGATACATTCGGGTTACCGAACGATACATTCGAGGGTTCTGAATGAACATTCGAGGGTTACAGAACATACATCCGAGGGTTCAGAACAATACATTCGAGGGTTCAGAACAATCAGCAGGGTTACCAAATGATACATTCGAGGGTTACAGAACAATACATTCGAGGGTTACAGAACATACTTCGAGGTGTTACAGAACATACATTCGAGGGTTACAGAACAATACATTCGAGGGTTACAGAACAATCATTCGAGGGTTACCAAATGATACATTCGAGGGTTACTGAACGATACATTCGAGGGTTACAGAACAATACATTCGAGGGTTACTGAACGATACATTCGAGGTTACAGAACAATACATTCAGGGTTACCGAATGATACATTCAAGGGTTACCGAACACTACATTCCAGCTTTTAACGAACGACCGATACATTCGAGGGTTACGGAACGATACATTCAAGGGTTACCGAACGATACATTCAAGGGTTGAATGTGGCTCTAGACATCATGGCAGGAGAACAGCATGTGGTCTCTAGTTTAGAACTGAGCCAAAACCAAATGGCATTTCAAAGGCCATTCATATTTCTTAATAATTCAGGGTACAGAATTATTTCATATTTTTATAAATACGCTCAGTTTATTCTGGAATCCAAGACGCATCTATATATACCTTCCAAAGCAATTTATAGTGAGGAAAACTTAAGTTTTTTTTTTTTTTTTTTTTTTTAACTCCAAGCAATGTTGTGTTTAGTATCATTTTATTGTGTAAAATTAGTTAATGACAATTGTGTTATTATTGTGAATGTGGCGTGTACAGTACGGACAGTATATCCTAGAGGGAAATTGGAGTTTTAAAGTTCCCTCCAAAAATAGGAAACACCTTTCAGGGGCAGAACCAAGCCCCCCTCTAGGGACCAGACCACTCCCATTGTCAGGAGAAAGGATAAATTGGGACTATGGACTCATCATAACATTCGTCATAACATCTTAAGGAACATCTAGCCAATCGGACGGACCATATATTGCCTTCCATCAGGGACTATCAATTTGGACTACTATAGAAGAGTATTGTTTAGATATATATATAACTGTGTATAGAGTAATAGGTGTGGGTATAATTTAGGGTGTGTGGATAACCCATGGATTGGAATGTGGTGGCAGCGAGCATATAGCTATTGAGAAACATTAAGGGGCATATTTATAAAGCAACGATAATAGCGCAAAAAAATTACCGCCGCACATCGCGGCCGCGAAAATAGCGCTATCGCCGTATTTATAACGGCGAGCGCTATTCCCGCGATATCTATCACGGCCGCGATGTGCTGCGGTAATTTTAAGCCCCTTCGCGGCGATACTGTATAGTATCGCCGCGAAGGGACTTAAAATCCCTTCCCGACGCCGCTCCTAAGGTGGCGGGGCATACGCCCACCCCGCCCACACACCCGTGGCGGCGACCACCTGCCGCCGCTTCCCAGCAGCCCCCCAACTGTTCCCGCTCGCGGCAATCTCGGAACGGGAGGCTAGGAGGGGCTGCCGGGAAGGGGCCGCAGCAGGTGGTCGCGACCACCGCCGCGCACCCCCTCCCCGGCAACCCCTCCAAGCCCCCCGCCCGGCCGCTCCCGGGAGGGGAAGGGAGGGAGCCGCTGGGAGGGTGGAGGCTCCTCCAGCGGGGCCCTGAGAAGGGCCTTTTGGGGCTTAGGGGTCCCGCAGCTCAAACCGGGACCCCCTCTCCCCGGCCCTTATAAGGGCCCTTGCGGCACTGACAAGTGCCTTTGGCGGGGTCCCGCAGCTCAAACCGGGACCCCCAGTGCGGCTCTTAAAGAGCCTTGGGCGGCGTCTTTTTTCTTCCAGTCCCGGCGACACCAGCTCCGCCGAGGCCGCCGACCCCCGAGAGGTACCCCCGGCAGGCGCCGGCAACCTCAACGAGGCGATGTTGCGGCGTCTTGATCCAACGCGACGTCTTCGGGCTGGCGACACCAACCCCCACTCAGGTCGCCGATGCCAGGCAGACTCACTGCGGCCGCCAGTGAGCCTGCTGGCACCGCCGGCCTCAGCGGAGCCGATGTTGCCAGCCACTTCTTTCTTCAATACTTTAATACTTGCTTTACATTAACCAATCAGATTTCTGGAAAGTTCTGAAATCTGATTGGTAATGTAAAGCAAGTATTAAAAATTGACCAATCAGAAACGGATTATGGATTTCTGCAAACCTATAAAAGAGGAGCTTTCCGCCGCGGAACTCAGATGCCATCGCAGTAGATGGCTGAAGAAAGAAGCGGCTGGCAACATCGGCTCCGCTGAGGCCGGCGGTGCCAGGGGCTATGTCGGCCGCAGTGAGTCTGCCTGGCATCGGCGACCTGAGTGGGGTTGGTGTCGCCAGCCCGAAGACGTCGACCAAGGGCTCTTTTAAGAGCGCCACACTGGGGGTCCCGGTTTGAGCTGCGGGACCCCCGCCAAAGGCACTGTCAGTGCCGCAAGGGCACTTGCAAGGTCCGGGGAGGGGGGTCCCGGTTCGAGCTGCGGGATCCCTAAGCCCCAAAGGGCTCTTGTTAGAGCCGCAAGGGCACTTGTAAGTGCCGCAAGGGCCTTACAAGGTCCGGGGAGGGGGGTCCCGGTTCGAGCTGCGGGACCCCTTAAGCCCCAAAGGCTCTTGTCAGAGCCGCAAGGGCACTTGTAAGTGCCGCAAAGGCCCTTACAAGGGCCGGGGATGGGGGTCCCGGTTCGAGCTGGGGCCCCCTAAGCCCCAAAAGGCCCTTCTCAGGGCCCCGCTGGAGGGAGCCTCCACCCCTCCCTGCGGTCCCTCCCTTCCCTCCCCGGGAGCGGCCGGGGCGGGGGGCTTGGAGGGGTTGCCGGGGAGGGGGTGCGCGGCGGGTGGTCGCGACCACCTGCTGCGGCCCTTTCCCGGCAGCCCCTCCTAGCCTCCCGTTCCGAGATTGCGACGCGGAGGGAAGGGTTGGGAGGGGCTGCTGGGAAGCGGCGGCGGGTGTCGCCGCCGCCGCCGCGGGGGTGTGGGCGGGGTGGGTGTGTCTCCCGGGGCGGGTGCGACCACGCCGCGGGTTGCCTGCCCATCCCCGCCGCGGGAGGTTAGTATCGGCTGACTTCGCCACCTTCAAGGTGGCGAAGTAAAACAGCCGATACTAGCCGAGCGAAACCAGTACCGCCGCTTATAAATAGAAGCAGCGGTAAAAGGTAAGTATCGCCGTGAAAGGTTAACGCTTCGTTAGCTTTTCGCGGCCGTTTTTGGACTTTTATAAATCGCGGTAAACGCGATTTATGCGTTAATGTCGCGAAAACGGCCGCGAAAAGTTAACGAACCTTTATAAATATGCCCCTAAGTGTATGTTATATCCGATTTGTTCACTACCCCTTCATTGTCCGTTTTGTTTTATTGACTTGTCAGTTACTGATAGGTGGGTAAGCAGACCGGATGGGGGGGGTGGATTTTGTGACACCTCTTACCCAACATTCACAACAGAAATTATTGAGCGTGGTAAATAAACCCATTGGATAGTAGAAATCGAACTGCTCCAATAGAATGCATATATCTTAGGGACAACTGAAACTGGTTAAAGGACGGAACGGCGCTCCAGAAGTGAGACATTTGCTCTGGAGTACGGTAAACCATCCTCTTCCCCCCACTGCCCCCTTTTAAAGATGTGCAAGCTCATTACAAGCTCACACATGGCCCATGGAGATGGCATGATTTGCAGCAATCAGTAATTGGTTGTGGCATCATCCTTCACACTGGTAAGGTATGTCAGTACAGATGTTTGAAAACTGCAACTCCCAGCATTCATGTGCTGCCCTGAGCTATTGCAGTGCTTGTAGAGAAATGCTGGGAGTTGCAGTTTTCAAACACGTGGAGGGCTACTGGTCGCCTATTCCTCTACTAAAGTAAAACAAATTAGTTTAATATAAAGAATGAAATTCCCTTTCCCGACAATAAATAGAAAATGGGTATTATTAGAATATATATATTTATAAATTCCAAGGAATGTTCAGATCTGCAATAGATCACTGCACACCTGGAGTCCCTGTAGGTACAGCACCTGCACTGCGTAGATCAGGCACCTAATGGAAATGAAAGGAGACTCTTTGTGACAAGGAAAACAAGGTTTACTGCAGATCTCTGGTAATATAGAACTGAAAAGTTTCTGGATTCTATATACAACTAACAGGGAGGCAGAGTTGGCCTGGGATGGATTTCTAGAGGTTTAATAAACTGTGAACTATTGGTCCTTGAAATATTATTAATCTCTTGGCTATTATGGGATGCTAGGAACTGTAGCACGTTGTAATTCTTATAAAGTGCCAAACGTAGTACACAGTTAATCAGGCCCTGTCCTAAGAAACTATCAGTATGTCCAGGGCTGGTTAGGAGGGTTTAAAAACAAGGAAATGGCCCCCCCACACCATAGGACGAAGGTTGTTAGACCCCATAATATGGCTGTAGTATGTCTTTATTAATGTAAGGGAAACCATAATACCCTGAATGCAAACACGTGGTTTATTCCAGTAGCACTTTATTGTTGCAACAGTAACGTTTTAATAAATATTGCTCATATGTTGCACATAATATTGCTAGTATATTGCACAAATTGTATGCACTTTAATGAGTATTTTGCATGATTTTCCACCACTAGAGGTCTCCCCTTGTGCTAATTGTTATTCACTCCACCCTATTTAAATCAGCACCTTTGCACTTTATTAATTGTTTGGAACATCACGTGTTCTCAACAAACATAGGGTTATTCAATAAAAGTTCTTATCGTTTAAAATGGTGCTAATTTTGCCCCAATCAATCAGATGTTAGCTTTCAAATATTAAATAGAATCTGATCTGGATTGTTCTCTTTCAGGTATGGGGTAGGGGTACATTGGGCCATAGTTATAAAGCCGAGGTATTGCTTTTTAGCGGTACTGCGTCTTTAACGATCGGTATCGTAAATTTGCGATCATTAAACCACACGGTATTCTACGATCGAACGTTCATTAATTAACAAACGTTCGGTCGTAAATGTATGATCGCACATTTACGACCGCGATCGTAAATTAACTAACCCACGGTATCGTGGTTAGGCCGTGGGGCACAAAAGGGGGTTACAGTTGTCCTTTAACCGCACAGCTTGCCAACCTCGGGAAGGAATAACAAATTCCCATCTGCAGCCAATAACCAACAGAACAAATCTAACCATAATACAGAAACCATAACCGGTTACTTACATAAAATCCAATTTCTCAGCCTCGATTTAGCACCTTTTAAAACTCACGTGCCTCTCTATTAATACGTTTGTTGAATTTATGAGCCGAGGCTTCACTAGACATCTATTGGAATAATCCTGCCATACGGGAGAGTCTCTATGGAGAAGTCTCTTTGTGACAGACGCTCCCAGGCTGTCAATGTTTTTGTAAGATTTAGATATTTCCATGCACTGAGATCTGGGTCACCTGTCCCAGTAGATAGTTTGTGTTAGACTTGAGTCTTGAACTGTCTGGGAGTTTAGGGAAGATAAATTCAATTATTCTTCTCTATGGATAAAGTTCAGTTCTACGGTGCAGCTTATCAGATCTGTAAATGAGAATATGTCTTGTGTGTTTTTCTGTTGTAAAATGATTGTCTGTTAAACAAGAAATATAACATGAATGGAGTTAACTCATTCCTAAAAATAATCTCTCCTACTGTCTTTATTTTAATGGCAGAGACTAAACAATCCCACCAGAGCAGGAAATTCCTCTCTGGGTCTGTTCCCTGTGTGTTCTATTGTCTGGTAATTTTCTACGCTATACAATGAAGAAACAAAATATTGCCCACACATTGGCCCCAGTGAATCTCGGTGGTTTATGTGACCTTTACAAGAACACCAGAGAGCCTCTACTGGCTCGGTGCATTGGCTAAAAGGGGCAATAAAGAGCAATATTGGCTCTCTGTACAAAGCCCTACATGTCTTGGGATGCACCTTCAGACATTATTCCAGTGAGCAATACCTTACACAACTATCCAGGGTAAAGGCCTTAAATGCTATGTCCTCTTGCCTGGAGGGGGGGGGGTTTACAGTATTAGGGCCTGCAATCATTTTTACCAGAAGAAGTTTAGTAAGCCACACCCCTATGCTTGTGTCTGGGGCCTGGCTTATCAGAACACACAGTCTGGCAATTATTGTAGGTTCTCTTATGGACCCCTAAGTGTGAGGTCCTACCATTTTAGTAAAACGGGGAAGGGGAAGCGCATAATTGTGATTTTTCTGGCCTATGGGAAGACAGGCTAAGCAAGAACTAACGTGGAAGGACTGGCACAAACCACTTAGTGTAAGTTTAGGGAATTGTTACTGCTGATCTAAGGTAAACCCAGGGGCAAGGACAGTTTTAATTAGAGAGAGGTGGTAAGTTCTAGAGCCATATCACAAACAGTTTGATGCAGTTCTGTTCCTAACTAACTAATGAGCAGACATCTTTTAAGGTTGCAAAGTTTTCCAGTTTTATTAGACACCTTTTTGTGGTCTATGAGTTATTACACAGATAAG
Organism: Hymenochirus boettgeri; assembly: GCA_019447015.1. Taxonomy (NCBI): domain Eukaryota; kingdom Metazoa; phylum Chordata; class Amphibia; order Anura; family Pipidae; genus Hymenochirus; species Hymenochirus boettgeri. Next base: position 251,258,305 of record CM033472.1, on the reverse strand, counting down.
AGAGCAGAAGGGCTGTGTATTATTTTATAACCCAGCAAAAACCATAAAGTACAAGTGATACATGTTGACCTTGTTCTGTAACGGTGTGAAGGTCATTGATCGCGCCTGTAAGCGGAATTCAGGGGAGTCAGTAGAGCACGGAATCTATAGAGTAATAGGTCAAGAAGGTAATTAAAATAGTAAAAGGAAGATATGAGTCAATTAGGTCTTTGGAAGTCAAGAGCTAGAAAGAGAAAGGAGACAATGGTTGGAGGTGTGGGCGGTAGGAATGTTATGTGTGTTGTTAAAGGCAACAGAAAGAGGAGAAAGGGAATTCAGTAAGATCCGGAGGCACACAGAATAGATAAAGACCCAAATACCTTTAGGGATTCACCCGATATTTCCTTTTTTGAAAGCCTGGGGTACGTGTAGAGATGGAACCCGAATGCAACCTGCAGTTTAATAGTTCAGACGAACTCGGACTTCTAGAATTCCTGAACTACAAACTATTTCAGGCTTTTCGAAGTCACAGACATATTTGTGTATCGTTCACTAACCCTCGATTCCGCCCATAACCCCTGAATGTACCGTATCAGTGATAACCCTCAAATGTATTGTTCGATTTCGGTAACTCAAATATATTGGTTGGTTTCGGTAACTCTCAAATATATTGTTTGATTTCGGTAACTCTCAAATGTATCGTTCGATTTCGGTAACTCAAATATATTGGTTGGTTTCGGTAACTCTCAAATATATTGTTTGATTTCGGTAACTCTCAAATGTATCGTTCGATTTCGGTAACTCAATTATATTGTACGATTTCAGTAACTCGAATGTATAGTTGATTTCGGTAACCATCGAATGTATTGTTCGATTTCGGTAACCCTGGAATGTATTGTTTGATTTCGGTAACCCTCAAATGTATTGTTTGATTTCGGTAACCCTCAAATGTATTGTTTGATTTCGGTAACCCTGGAATGTATTGTTTGATTTCGGTAACCCTCGAATGTATTGTTCAATTTCGGTAACCCTCGAATGTATTGTTCGATTTCGGTAACCCTCGAATGTATTGTTTGATTTCGGTAACCCTGGAATGTATAGTTGATTTCGGTAACCCTCGAATGTATCATTTGATTTCGGTAACCCTCGAATTTATTGTTCGATTTCGGTAACCCTCCAATGTATTGTTTGATTTCGGTAACCCTTGAATGTATTGTTTGATTTCGGTAACCCTCGAATGTATTGTTCAATTTCGGTAACCCTCGAATGTATTGTTCGATTTCGGTAACCCTCGAATGTATTGTTTGATTTCGGTAACCCTTGAATGTATTGTTTGATTTCGGTAACCCTCGAATGTATTGTTTGATTTCTGTAACCCTCGAATGTATCATTTGATTTCGGTAACCCTTGAATGTATCATTGATTTTGGTAACCTTCAAATGTATTGTTGATTTCGTTAACACTCTAATGTATGGTATGATTCGGTTACAGTCGAATGTATGGTTTGATTCGGTTACAGTCGAATGTATGGTTTGATTCGGTAACACTCGAATGTATGGTTTGATTCGGTAACACTCGAATGTATGGTTTGATTTGGTAACACTCGAATGTATGGTTTGATTCGGTTACAGTCGAATGTATGGTTTGATTCGGTAACACTCGAATGTATGGTTTGATTCGGTAACACTCTAATGTATGGTTTGATTCGGTTACAGTCGAATGTATGGTTTGATTCAGTTACAGTTGAATGTATGGTTTGATTCGGTTACAGTCGAATGTATGGTTTGATTCGGTTACAGTCGAATGTATGGTTTGATTCGGTAACACTCGAATGTATGGTTTGATTCGGTTACAGTCGAATGTATGGTTTGATTCAGTTACAGTTGAATGTATGGTTTGATTCGGTTACAGTCGAATGTATGGTTTGATTCGGTAACACTCGAATGTATGGTTTGATTCGGTAACACTCGAATGTATGGTTTGATTTGGTAACACTCGAATGTATGGTTTGATTCGGTTACAGTCAAATGTATGGTTTGATTCGGTAACACTCTTATATATTGTTCAATTTCAGTAACACTCATTCGAATGTATAGTTGGTCCCCTGGTAGAGTTAACCCCTGATGGTGTTAACTCCTCGTTTAGGATTTAAAGCCACAATAACCGCTATTACATTGGTAAGCATGACATTAAGTCTATTTCAGAGAGCCACATCGCCCTATTAATGAAAGATTCCAGGGCAGAATGTGACTCCTAGAATTCCCACCTTATCTTTTTACAAATGACGTTCCGTAAAACTGGATATCGCAATAAATGCACATTTACACTTAGACACTAAGGGGTTAAAGTGTGTGAATGGTCCCATCTCATTTGTATACTTTCTTTTTTAGCCATTCCGTTTCTCTTCCATTCTTCCCCACTTGTCACACACTCACCAACAAAAACAAGAAGTTTCCATAAATCTTAAAGCTGTGGCCACAGTGAGGTGAAGATATAAATTCTCAGTGCAATCCTGTTCCATTGAACGCGGGGTGATGAAGTAGGTCATTTGATTTGGATTACGGAGATGTCCCCGTTGCCCAGCGGAGATTTCTAGGAGCAAGTTAGGACATCTGACAAATCTGTTCTGCTTGGGTTCATTCACAGCACAGACAGCATTTACGTTTGGTTGGATTTATATAAAAATATCAAGAAATAACATTGCCGAGATACCATTGATAGAACAGTCAGAGTAGAAAGGACAATATTGGTGACAAAACATTGACAAAAGGGTCAATAACAAGCCGTCTGATTTACGGCGGTCTCAGATGCTAGAAAGACGGGATAAAGTCACGATAACCAATTCACGATCAGTTAGCGCCATGCTTGCGTCTCCCCCGCGAGTATTGCATGATTATCGCAGGAGACTCTCGCACACCTGCCGCAAGCAATTCACCAACAGCAGCTGAACTTGCGTTACTATAAAATGTCAGCCAATTGCTGGTGTTAGAAAGTAAAGGAAAGGAAAATCCCTTCTGTGTACAGTCCCTGGGAAATCTCCCTAAACATTCCGACATGGATGGAATCCATAATGAAAAGTAATAATGGCGTTTCTTAGCATTGGAATTAACCTAGGGCCTTATTCTTAGATTAATAGTATGACACTGTTAATACTGTAAGGTAAGATATTGATTTTATTACAGCAAAAAAATAAAATAAAAAGCGTTAATACAAATGCAAGATCCGTCTGTCACATGAGCAGGATTCTCCGACTTGTCATATAGAAGGTGGCGGGGACGAATAACAAACTTCCATTTGGATGAGTTCTGACCTCGTCTATCAATTACACTGACAGGAATGTCAGTTGTGCAGATGAAAGGCTGAGGTGTCCTTCACCAACAGATGTCCATTCCACACATGGCAGAGAAAGAGGTTATTATATTATTATATAACCTGTGTCTAGAACAGAACTGTGCAAGAAACTAACTTAACCCTATAAGTGCTATTTAATCTTCCTCTGCTAACAAGAGTTTCCTTTGTACAAAGGTACATTTTGCCCAATCTGGTGGCATTAATACATTCCTGCTATTCCCGTATTAATTACTGGTACATGACATTGGTGGTGTGAAGACTCACTACATTTCCGATACAGGCGTGGCCTGCACACCCGTCCCAAACCTACAAATCCTGGTAAAACTTACAGTACTATTATACTCACTTCTTCCTCGCTCCTCTTATTCCCATTAATAGAACCCAGTACCACTTAGTCCTCACCCCGGGTACTTTACTGATCAGCTGTTATACTTACAATGAGGTCTCAGTCCACGATGTAGCCAATGGAAAGACTTGCTCTGCATAGATCTTGGACTGAAGCTGTGAGGGTAACATTAAACATTAAAGGGAATGTCCACCCCAAAAACTATAATCCCCCCCAGTAATGGCCCCACATGTAGAGTACTTACCTCACATCCCAGCTCAATAAGGTTCTCCTGTAGTCCCCCCCCAAAGTCCCAAAAACTGCCTCCTACCTGGCCTCCGGGAGAAGTTTGGCATGCGTACTGCAGCCCTTCTCCCCCTCCCTCTCCCTCCCGTTTTGCGACCCCCCCCCCCCCAGCATAGAAACCCTTGGCCATATATTAGGGTTCCTTCCCCCAACCCCAACCGCTAAAAAACATTTTTAAGAAAGTCCCCAGAACTCTACTTACCTTCCCTCTCTCCCCTGGCATTCTGAGAAGCCGGCAGCCGCGTCCATGATTGGCTGCCTCTCAGCCAATCACGGACGCGGCTGCCGGTCCCGCCCCCTGCTTGCAGTGTAAGCAGAAGGCCGGGCCATGCGTCGGAGGACAGAGGGAAGGTAAGTAAATCGGGGCACTTTCTTAAAATTATTTTATAGCGGTTGGGGCTGTGGGAAGGCATACTATTATATGGGGAGAATGTTGTATAAGGGTGGACATGCCCTTTAAATGGCAAATCCACTCAAAAGAACCCTTTGTTCTAAAATGTAGATTGCCCCCAATCCCCACTTTCACAATATTCAGTTTCCAAAGATGCTCCTGAACTTTCTTACCTGACCCGCTCCCACGCCGTCTAGGTGCCGTCCTCTGCTCGTTCGAGCAAAAACAAGAGCTGGGGACTTCTGTGTCGACAGACACTTTACTTCCTGGTCGTGGCTGTCAGGCGATTGGGCCTCGCGCCTTAACTGACAGCCGCAATCAAGAAGTGGATCGGCTGTCAGCGGTCAGCAGCAGAGTAGGAGCAGCGAGGGAGCGGGTCAGGTCAGGAAGTTCAGGAGCCTCCTTTGAAACAGTGAATATTGGGGAGGGGACATGCCTTTTAGGTATAACAGCTGATCGAATCGCTTAAGTACCCAGGCGTGAGGACTGGGCACCTAACTGTAAAACACAATCACATAAAAAATGGTTCTTCTCAGGTCACGGACAATTAATACTTGCTATTCACAGACTGGACATTAGATTCAACTAATCTACAGTGCATATGGCTCTGTCCCTTGCCTGGACCATGTATTCAATGATTTTGTGATTAACATTGGAACCTAATGTTATATGAAAAATAATCGGCCAAGATGTTTGTCGAAATATCGTCAGGTAAACAATGTTCCATTCATTTCTTATTGGCTGCACATACTGATATATATTATCTGTGTGCTGCATTCCTTAATGTACATCATTATTATTATTATTATTAATGAGGATTTATATAGCGCTTTACTATTACATGTATACATTCACATCAGGCCCTGCCCCGAAGAGCTTACAATCTAATCACATTTATTATAATTGTGGGGGAAACCAGAGCGCCCAGAGGAAACCCACGCAAGCACAGGGAGAACATACAGTACAAACTCTCTGCAAGGCATCAGTGCTGCCCATGTATGTACATTTATTCAACCAGAATTTTGCGGGCCCTTTATTTTAACCTGTGTGCACAGGCCTGCTGAGTTGTGTGCACGAGGGCAAAGCTTAGAGGGAACACTGCAGGTGTGTATATGGGCAGCAAAAGGCAGGTACTGAGCATGAAACGTGTTTGGGTGGGTTTGGAACATGACATGAGAAGGTTAGGAGGTAGATACGTGTGCCAGGGCTGCTGCACTGGGAGTTTAAATGGTGCCTGGTGGACCCTAAGGTTAAATGTTCTGGGTACATGGAGATCTAATGAAACATTGCACTATTTCTAATATGATGCTGACAATCTACATTGTTAGTAAATGAGTGCTGCCATACTGGTATGTCCTGAGACAAATCAATAACAATGACACTTACTGAGTGTGTTACAATATCACTGGGGTTCCTGGAATCTCCTCGCTGGATCGTTTGGGGGACGTGCTGGTCTGTCTCAGGCACATTGCTTTATACTGCATCAGGTACTGGCCTCATTTCTCCATAACTTCACTTGGTCTACCTGTCCAAAGAGACAAAAAAGGATAATAAAATGAATGAGAAGGGAGCGGGATTCTGGGTAAATATCCTTCTTGTCTATTGTACTCCATGGTACATAAAAAGTGAGGGACTACAGTTCCCCTTTAACATTTCTATCAGGGTGAGGCCACACTACAACACACACTATCGCACCATTTCTGGGGGCTTTGTGGTGCGCTTGTTTACATGCACATGTCTGTGCAAAATACGGTGACCATATGTCCGAAAAACGGATTGCAACGCAGAGCACCTAGTGTGCTGGGCCAATTGGCCAACACTGACGTGCGCTTTTTACTGTGTGATCCAATCGCACATTAAAACGCGCTAGTGTGACTCATCCCTCAATAGGAGATTTGTAGACAGTGTGCGATTCCGGTGCGATTTTGATGTGTTTGCGCTTTTTTCTTAAGAGATAGAGAAACGCATGCGATTGCACATAAAAATGTAGATTGCGTACGTTTGCGATTCGCAAATGGATGCACAATCGCATCGCACTCAAAATCGCGCGTTTTTTGTGCGATGCCGCAACTGCAATGGTCGAGAAAAACGCATCAAAATCACGCTAGTGTGGCCTAGCCCTTACTGGACATTTATGCCTTATGGGTGGTTTATTGTACATTACACTTCGCAATGCAAATGACTCACATTTAATGCATATTGTATAAATATTGCAATCAGATTGGTTTATAATCAATGGAGTGTAAAATGACATTACTGCATTTAAATATTATTGTAATATATTTTATAAATTGATGAAAATGTTTCTACTTAAATTTAAAGACGCCTCTATCTCACTGTGGGCTGTACCCAGTATACCCAGCACCTTTGGGAAACCCTGCACTGCAGTATATATCTGGTTCCAGTGCGCCAGCGGACCCTAATGTGGATTTAACTGTAATTACCCAATGTTTCCCAGAAGTCTATTATAATAATTATTATTATTAGAGTCCTATTGTCCTGACACCCATCATGCCCCTTATCCAGGCAGAAGGCTAATTCAGTGATCAGGTGTGGCACTATCTCCTGGCACTAGTGATGGACCCAAACTGGAACCCAAGCTCGAGTTCAGGCCAAACTTTATGATTTTGGACAAACTCGAACTAGTTTTGGTTTTCCAAACTTTTCGATAATTAACCCTAGAATGTATTGTTCACTAACCCTCAATATAATGTTAATTTTCGATAACCCTTGAATGTAATGTTTATGTAACGTAGCCTTCGACATTCGAAGGCTAACGAATAGTTAGTTTTGATAACCCTTGAATTTATGGTTCTATTTTTGGTAACCCTCGAATGAATCGTTAGTTTTGGTAACCCTTGAATTTATGGTTCTATTTTTGGTAACCCTCGAATGTATCATTCAGTAACATTGAATTGGCCGTAAGCCTTGAATGTAGCAAAACCTGTCAATTGCCCAATCATGAAGAAAAAAGTGTTTAAACAAGTTTTAGTGACAGTGACATGTTCCCCAGACCATTTCCCAGGTGTCACAGCTATTTACAGTAAGTTACCATTGTTCGTTTATCTATTATCGATCCAAATGTTTCGAACTATTAGCTCCCCATTGACTTTAATGGGTAAGTTTTCGGAATTGAACTGAACTTCAGTAAGTTTGGCCATCTCTACCTGGCACCTCATTCCTAAAGCTGGAATTCTAGGATGAGTCAGAACTAGACAATCTAACCTGCCCAGAGGATATTTAGAAAAGGAGATCTATGGTGAGTCTGTGTCGGCTTTAGAGCGAAACTTTACGCCTAATGAACACTGTGAGTCTTACCTGACCCAGGGTGCCACAATGCAGAAAGTCTCACAAAGGGGTTTACAGTATTGGGGGATCGCGGTCAGGTAAGTAACTGGCAAAATTATAACACCGCCCCTAGTGTTTAGATAAAATCCCAATGTAATGACAGCCAAAATCATGTTGGTACATTGGATGAGGGTAAAGCAAATCTATCCTAGCTCTTGGTACATTGGCCTGGACGTGTCTTAAGCTAGGTACACACCTAGCGATTTTTCTTCCTGACTGACCATTCGATACTTTCGACCGGTCGGCCAGGAGGAAGGACTGTCGGTCGCGGCAAAAGCAGCCTCGTCCGACAGTTACCGCGACCGATCATTCGACCATAGAGGACCGCACGATCGGACGAGGTTTTCCACCATGTCTGATCGTTCTTTCGTCCGATTCAGACGAACGGTCGGTCGGACATGGCCGCATTCGGATGCGATAATTTCGGTCCGATCGACCGATACACTGAACTATCGGTCGATCGGACCGAAATATCTCATCGTGTGTACCCAGCTTTATAGATCAGTGTTATAGTGTGTAGCACTATCTTTCCTTTTTACAGCCAAGTACCAAACCAGTATTACTTTTCCATTATAATTCATCCATTATTAACAATTACACACAGTAACTTCTCTTTCAATAACAGCCAAGTCTGGGCACAGAAATGTTCTGACTCTTTGTCCTTTGAGACCAAGTTTGATGCCCGCGGCACTATGAGTGTTAAACATGCCCTCTGATTCCTTATTGATAGGATTGCCCCTTGATGTTACAAGACGTTTACTATAGATTGTATCAGAGACCGAAATCACAACAGGGACCCCCTGGCTTTTTATGTAGAGCAACGCAAGAAAGCCCAACCTTAGAGATATTTATTAAGGGTCTAAATTAGAGAGAAAGGGCGATGTTCCCCTCAGGCAAGGTCAAGTTCAGACGAAAATTAACCACCTATTGATTTAATAGATGTTTCTATTACTGTTAAAGGAACAAGGAATCTTGGCATAAAGCCGTACATAGTAACAAAATATGTATCCCTGGTGGCAAAACATTATTGACTTTTTTTTCTCGTAATCAAAAACAGAAAACAGAAATCATCTCACGCTGATACGGTTTGATTGCTTATTGTGTTCCTGGGGTGAGGTAAACTACACCGTAAGCTGCAAGACTCCCCTTAGATAGCAGGAGAATCTAAGCAAGCCTTCAAGCATCTTTTAGTGGATACCTGCAAACGCCGGGAGCTTTGAAACCTGATGTCGAGCAAAAGAAAGAAGCGCCTGGAATGCGTGAAGCACTTTTGTGTATTATTTATGCAGTTGAGTTGCATTAGTTCAAACAAATCATTAGCTATAGCATTAGCTATACATGTATCAGTTCAAAATGGCAGAGCTCGGGTTGTCAGCTCAGAGAGTTGTATCCGTTAAAAGAAGATTATGTGCCCAGTTATGATGCCGGTAGTTATTTGTGAATCAGAATCATTGGTGCCCTAACTTCTGATCCAAGACATGATTAGGCAATAGGGTCCTAGGCAACACTAAAGGCTGGTACACACTATACAATCCTTCCTCCTGACCGACCGTTCAAGGCTTTCCACCAGTCGGCCAGGAGGAAGGACTATCGTTGGCGGCAAAAGCAGCCGCGTCCGACAGTTAGACGAGACCGATCGTGTGGTCCATAGAGGACCGCACGATAGGTTGTGACTTTCCGACCTGTCCGGCGGTTGATTAAGGCGGCAAAAAGCCACCATACAATAATTCGGCCTGAACGACCGAAACACTGAAATGTTGGTCGTTCAGGCCGAATTATTGTATTGTGTGTACCTAGCTTAAGAAGCATGGAAACAGGGTCATGTCAGTAATCATATGTGAGATATGATCATTCTGAGCTTTACATCTCCATTTACTTTGACTGGTGTCAGCCATGATAATCATGTTATCCAGTCACAAACCACTGGCCACAATTAAAAATTCAGCCCTTGATTCCCAGCTAACCTATTTCTAATAAAACTGCATCCCTCTGTCAGGTTTGTGAAGATGAGGAGAGGTCTCCATCTATTTTAATAGATTCCAAGTTCCAGAGACCTCTAATTAAGGCTTCAGATTATTCTCCTTCAGAAAACCAATCAGAAGTCCGTACCTATTAGTAATATCTTAGCGGTGGATCACAGACTAAGGTATATTCTGAGCAGAACACAATGTTGTGGCGGACACACTGCCAACACAATGTATTAACCAACTCTAATTAACCTGTCAAGGAGATGCATTGGGATAGTGTCCAAATGAGGCAATGCTCATGTGTCTCTGGTAAATCTGGTAAAAAGGGCCCCATACAGAGACTTCCATGAACTCAAAAGATAGTCTAGAATTAGATGTAGACCTTAAATCAATGGAGGCCTCCCTTGCTCATGGTGGGCTCAGCTTTTCCCATTCGCCTCGCTCCTCAGGTCGTGGTGGGGGTGTTGGCCTTTTATTTTCTGCCTTCTGTCAATTTACTAACATTACCTCCCCGTCTGACCTTTCATTCACATCTTTTGAGGCTCATTCAGTTCAGCTCTCCCACCCCTTGTCTCTACAAGACACAGACCACCATCTACAGCATCTCTGTCTGCATTTCTCTCCGACTTTGAAACTTGGCTTACCTTCTTCCTCTCTGCTGACTGTCCTGTTCTGATTCTGGGGGACTTCATCTGTCACATCGATGACTCCTCCCTCTACTGGCCCTCTCGCTTCCTACAATTAACCTCCTCGTTCGATCTTCAGCAATGGACTAACGCTAGTACTCACAAGGATGGCCGATGGGCATGTCGCAATAAACACTTTGTGGTTTGCAGTTGAATACTGTTGTTGGAGTCCCCTTCTTCGTTTATATATGGTGAAGGATGGCCACTTCCTGGACCTAGTGTTAACTAAAAACCTCTCGTCTTTTCATTCTAACCCTTTTCCCCTTTCTGATCATCATATTATCACTTTTCAGGCTCAACACCCTCTCCCTTCTCCTGTCCCTCCATCTAGAACCATAGATCTCCCAGCACTCACCTCATCCCTGTCCTCTAGTCTCTCCTCCATTTTGACAGTTGATGACCCTGACTCGCTTGCTAATTCCTATAATTCTATCCTGACTAACACGATAGACTCTTTCACCCCCTTGCATGCCGAGGAAACTCTAATCCTCGTCCGTGGCTCAACCCCACTTCCCGTTTTATACACAGGTGCGTGCGTGCTGCTGAGCATGCGTGGAGAAAGTCCCGTACAAAGGCTGACTTTCTCCATTACAAGTTCATGCTGCAAGGTCTCGGCTCTGGGCTCCTGCTGGTAAAACAGAATTATTACTAGAAACTTATAAATAACAACAAATCAAACCTACGTCACCTGTTCTCCATCTTCAACTCCCTTCTGTGCCCCTCTCCCGCTGACCCTCTCCTTTCTCCGCACTCTCACCAGGACTTTGCGCATTACTTTCAGAGTGCAGATCTCTGGTCCTAGGGATGACTCCCAGATTATGTTGCCCTCTCCTCCCTCTGCTATTCTTGGATCTTTTGCTCCTGTGACCCATTCAGAAGTCTCTCGCCTGCTTCTATCATGTCTGCTCATGACCTGTCCTCTTGATCCCATGCCCTCTGTATTACTGAAGCACTGTAATCATGTTCTTACCCCTATACTCGCCCACATATTCAGTGCCTCCCTTACATCTGGAATTTTCCCTTCCGTCTTTAAGCATGCCCATGTTAAGCCCATACTAAAAAAGCCCTCGCTGGACCCCTCTTTTTTAGCCAATTACCGCCCGGTCTCTCTCTTACCGATAGCCTCTAAACTGCTAGAACGATTAGTCTTCTCTCGTATCACTAATGACCTTCATGCTCATAACCTATTGGATCCTTTGCAATCTGGATTCCGTCCTGCGCATTCCACCAAGACGGCTCTGGGTAAGGTTATAAATGATCTGCAGGTTGCAAAGGCCAATGGTCACTTTTCTATTCTTATCCTCCTTGACCTCTCCTCTGCTTTCCACACAGTCGATCATTCCCTCCTTATGCGGATACTTCACTCTTTGGGCATTTGGAATGAAGTGGCATCCTGGTTTCTATCCTATCTCTCTGACAGAACTTACTCTGTATCTTATTCTAGCAATACCTCTTCTTTGGTTCCCCCTGGTGTGGGGGTCCCACAGGGGTCTGTTCTTGGACCCTTATTATTCTCCCTCTACACTATTTCCTTGGGAGATGTTATTACCTCTTTTGGCTTCAAATATCTTTTATATGCAGACTATACACAAGTCTACTTGTCCACCCCTACGCTAACTCCTGACATCCAATCACGTGTCTCCAACTGCTTCCTTGCCATCTCTTCCTGGATGTCTCAACGCTACCTCAAATTAAATCTTTCTAAAACTGAACTGATCGTTTCCCCACCTAAACCTGGTCCTGTCCCATCTTTCGCCATCTCTGTTGACAATATCCCCATTTCCCCTATCCAATCGGCACGCTGCCTAGGGGTAATTATTGAATCCTCTCTCTCCTTCTCTAACCACATTAATTATGTTGCGAAAACCTGCCGCTTCTTCCTTCGCAATATAGCCAAAATCTGCAGGTTCCTTTCTCTCCCGACCACCGCTAAGCGTATGCATGCTCTCATCCTATCACGCCTGGACTATTGCAACCTACTACTTCTGGTCTTCCTGCTTCCCACCTCTCTCCCCTTCAGTCTATACTTAACTCCACACGTATTGTTTCGCTCTCTAATAAACCGGATTCCAAATCTCCTCTGTACCGGACAACAAACTGGCTCCCCGTTAAACAGCGCATTACATACAAAATCCTTCTCCTAACATTTAAATCCCTTTGCTCTGCTGCTCCTCCTTATATTTCCTCTCTAGTGTCCCCATTATCAATATTACCTGTCCACTTCTATTTATATAAGTTACATATTTATGTAGTGAACTATCTATGTATTTATCCCCCTTGTATGACTTTATTGTATTTCGTTATTGTACAGCACTGCGTCCCCAAGTGGCGCTTTATAAATAAACTATACATACATACACACAGAAAATGCAAATCGCCTTTACCAGAGTAAAAACATATAAATAACAATGTACACTGATTTCAGGCATTTACTGTGTTTTTGTTGGGGACTGTGTTTTGCATTATAAGTGTCTCCTAGAAGGCCAGTGAAAGTCTCTAGGTAATAATAACGTAGGCTAGGTACAAACGGGCCACAATCAACCGGCCACAAAATCGCTGCAGTTGACATTTCGGTGACACTGACCATGCGGTCCATAGAATTCTTTTTGGACAAAAAAACGCAGTGGACAAAAAGGTTCCACCAACATTTGACTCGAACAACAAAAATATCGGTCGGGCCAAAATATTAAACTTTACTTTCTAAATGAGCAAAGTCCCCGGTTTCTGCCCTTCTTCAGTTTTTGGGGGTTGGGAAGGTAAGTATAGATTTTCCTGCTGGGCCAAGCCTATTTTGGAATGTTGGCAACAATGGAGCATGTTCTTTTGTAGCCTTACAGGTCGGTCATACTAATACATTATAAATACCATATATATATATGGTATCAAAGCAATAACCTCTCCACCTTGTCAGTAGCATAAAGCACAAACAGAAACAGATCCAGAGAATTAGCTCTAATTTAGGACACATTTCTGATAAAATCTGGTTGTGTTTCCCAGTAATTGGGTGCCTGTTGCTGATTACTCACTCCAGTCCTAATGCAATACAAATGTCAATTCCTTCTCTAAATTAGCGGCTAAACGCCTCTGTCTGCCAGATAATATACAATATGCAGCCCCCTTCTCCAACCATTACCATGGATTTATTTAGCATTTTCATTTTAACAAATAGACAACAAATATTTGGAATTTTAACGTTGCCAACAAAATTGCATTCTACAAAATCTTCCAGCTTTTCCGCAAAGAAGGAAACTCGATGGGTTTCGCCATCTTTAATCCTGAACGATGTGTAACTGCGTGTGAAGTTGGTTAATAAAAATGGGAACACAGTTTGGGGCATATTTATAAATCATTTCGCTATCGCAGGACATCGCAATGGCAAAGATTGTCATTATCACCATATTTATAAAGACAATTGGTTTTGGTGCTAAAGTATAGTTGGTGCGATGTGTGCCGGACAGCCAATCACAGACGCGGCTGTAAAGATAGCTGCGGGAGTGAAGGCTCTAACATGGCGGTTGGGGGTGGGCAACGCAGAAGAACACTATATTAAGGTGGGATCCGGAGGTGGGGGGAGGGCTCCCCTGCGCATTCCACTGTCCTCTCAGAGGACAGATCAGAGGCAGAAACCTTTTGGCAGGAAGACAGATCCTACTGGTCAGTTTCCTGGGTTTGGACATGCACTGCAGGAGAACCATAAGGATAATTTCCAGCATTAAATAGGCAATCTCCTCCTGGTTAAAGTTACTCAGTGGATTGAGAAGGGACAGACATCGGCTGCTTCCCCCGGGGTCCTGAAGAATCGCACTTGCCTTTTAAAATAACCCACATTTTATCACATTGCAGGGTTTTCACATAAATATTGTAACCTGTTAGATAACTGGATTTCATGCGGGAGCCATTGTAGTTATTTTTATACTTTCCCTGAAACGAAAACTGTCCGTTAACTAGAAAACATTCCTGCAGCTTCTGTGCTTGCATTTTATTATTGGATGTAACACGTACAAACCATGAATATATGAATACATCCCAGAAATTCCCATAAGAGAACTATGGTTTACAACTAATTTTGCCTTATAGCCAAATCCTGATAAATTCAAGACTTGCCCATTTAAGTAATTTCAATCCAAAGATACACCAGGGTCCAGCCAGTAAAATCTTTACTTCCTTACACCATTTCTCGTCTCTCCCAGTGAGACAGACTTGCTCACTACTGTCCAGTTGGATAGGCTGCTGTATCTTCCTGTGCTGAGTGGATAGGATGGATGGTGCATGTATATATGGGAAGATACCAAATACCATAAAACAGGTAGGTTCAACTTGCACCCCAGCAACAATTCCCAGCATGCTTAAACTGTGGGACACTGGGAGTGTCAGCTCAACAACTACCTGAGAAACAGTGGAAATATGGGCTTTGTACATTTAGCACTATCCACAATTCAGATTACGCTTTGCCATCCGATCACGATACGCTCCTCACATGCTAATGGGGGCAATATAGCTGTCCCCTCTGGCTGCGTCCGTTATTGTAACAGATGCACTCAACAATTTCAGTGCGGATTGCATGTCTTATGATCAACGACTACTATGGAAATCGTAAGCGCACACAAGTGCAAAGAAACACAATTACCAAAATGCCAATGCGGTTCTTGTGCATTGCAGTGGGGTCTCTGGCTTACTGGTGACTGGCAGAATCTCCACAAGCGGACCCATTAAAGTCAATGGGAGCTAAAAAATCCAAACTTTCCACCTGCCTTTATGGTATGAATAGCAATGGCGAGTTACTGTTAATGGCTCATGGACCTAGGAAATGGTCTGAGGAACTCACATCAATGGCCAAAATCCAGTCCCGGAAAGTTCACGTACTTCCTGGTTTGGCATTCCGAGTAGTATTTTTGAGATTTCTTGTAATTTTGAAACATTCTGAATTTTTAAAAAAAATTCTTATTAAGCCTTGGAATCTCCAAAATTCTCATTGCCATGGCAAACGGGGGGTTGGCACTGGTAAAAATAACTTCTATTGGTGCGTTTGGGACAATTCAATTGATGGAGCTGGATCAATTTTTAAAAATTCAAGAAAAAATGGAAAATGTAAAAAGTCAGAGATGCGCGCCTCGGAACCGGATTTGGAGAGATGCGCGCCTCGGAACCGGATTTGGAGAGATGCGCGCCTCGGAACCGGATTTGGAGAGATGCGCGCCTCGGAACCGGATTTGGATCCGTGTCCCGGTTCATCTCTAGTGACTGGTTTAGAACTTTTAACACCCTTATATTTTCCATCACTGCCAATAAACCTGTAATTCCTGGTTAGCTAGCACTAGGGAAGTCAGACACTGTGATCAATTAGAGAAGTAATAAAATAATCTGATACTACGTATGTCTGTTTACAAGATAAAGGACCAGGACTCTTTAACAGTTAATAATCCAAACCCTTTGCAAATAGCAGAAGGAAATATTCTCCTTCAGGTCATTTCTGTTTCTCTGTTCTGTGTTCCAAGTTGATAATGTAGAAACACAAATAATAAGCGCGCTGGGTTTTTAGATAACGATAAGCACATTTCTGTTATAAAATCGGGTGCCGTCGCACATATGGGAACTTCCAGCTTGTGAAATGCTAATTACTACATTAATGCTCAGGAAAGTGTGTGATGTGTTTGTGGAACAGGTGCATTCAGCGGAGTTGATTGCTTTACAATGTCTATACAAACACAAAACAATACAATGGCTCTTCAGGGAGAATGGGAAATAATCATTTTCTTATAAAACCAAGCTCTAAGCAGTGCATTATTCAGGAAAATCCAATTTCTGCCTAACAGTCTCTAGAGGATCCTGTCTGAATGGTTTGCGCTTGGACGCTACGATTGTTTGAACAGCAGGTACCTTCTACTGACCACTTATATTAACCAAATATCAGGATAGGCCAGAGAATGTACAGCAGGAACAGCATAAAAGTTTGTTAAAGGGAGAACTGAACACTAATAATAAAATACGTTTTAATGATGACCTATGTACTATGTGCAAGAAAAGCCATGAACTAGTAATATTGACACTTAACAGGGAGATTCAATAAAAGTTCTTATCGTTTAAAATGGTGCTAATTTAGCCCCAACCAATCAGATCTTATTTAACATTTGAAAGCTAACATTTGATTGGTTGGGGCAAAATTAGCACCATTTTAAATGATAAGAACTTTTATTGAATAACCCTGATAATGTTTTATTGGATATGCCTTGGAAGTCACTAGTTGGGCTCCTTAGCAGAATTTAAGTGTGTTCCAGCAGATCACAACAGATCTGTATCAGGTACCATCATGAGAGTCACTGGTACGTAAAAATGACACAGCGGTAGGTCTAGACTACAGGAATAGAACATTTCTCTATCCTTCTCTAGAAACGAGGACTATATGATCATAGAAGACAATGTGATGACAAGATAATGTTAGAAAAGTGGTGAAGTAGAATAAATGTACATGCTATGGTATGGCTATATAAATAGTATAAATGAGTGGAGGGAGGAATGATTTGTTCAACGAGCCTTCCAATCACATCCTAGAGAAGCCCAAGATCCCACTGGTATGACAGAGAGGAATGGGTCTTGGTAGAGTGATTGGCCTGGCACAGTGATAGTCCCCTTTACACACACACATGCTTAAAGGACAACTATACTCACCTCACCCTTGCTCCTCTTCCTCCATAGCTGCATAGTACCCAGGGTGAGGACCTAAAATCGCTAAGTCCTCACCCTGGGTACTTTCCCTAACTACTGCACTACTTACCGCAAATCTGCTTCGCCGATCGCTCCGTTCCTCCGCTCTTCCTGCTTCAGTGACAGATCGCGAGGCAGCCAATAGGAAGATATGCTCTGCAAGGAGGCGTGTCTTCCAATTGGCTGCCTCGCGACTGTTACTGACAGTAGAAGAGAGGTGGAACAGTGTGGATCGGCGAAGCAGATTTGCGGTAAGTAGTGCAGGAATTAGGGAAAGTACCCAGGGTTAGGACTTAGCGATTTTAGGTCCTCACCCTGGGTACTATGCTGCAGTGGATCGGGGAAAAGGTGAGTATAATTGTCCTTTAATACCATAGTTGTATTTACCGTTGATTACATGACACAGTACAATTTACATCCCAATTCCCTACTCATCATTTAATATATACTTGATACAATTTAAGGTAAACCAGTTTGCTCATACTTTGCTCAGCCTTTAATACTAATCCAATGCAAGGTCGGGGAGACAACCATCCCAAGAAAATCCAACCAAGCAGGGAGTGTCAGCCCAGATAAATGACCCAAGGTAAACTTAGGACCTTCCATACTGGGGTTACCATGACGTGGTTGGAAGGCTTTTCACTTTTATGCATAAAATTATAACTAAACCCCCATGTTTTTACTGTTTGCAGTAGCACAGATATTATGATATATGGGGCCCAGGAATGTGCATTGATCATCTCTTTTCTTGTTTGTTCAGTTTGCTCATTTGAAACACAGCCACATACTTTCTGTGACATTGAACATCTCACCTCTAGGGGGCAGCAGAGACATTTGGTGAGAGATCAAGGATAATACCTTCCTCACCTATATGTAGTGGCATATTACATGCAGGTTATCAAAGATAGTTAGATCAAAAATAGTTAGGATATAAATATTTACATTATCTTCCCCTTGCCTACCTGTAAAATACTATATTGGTAGGGTAACAGCTGCCGAGATTTATCCTCCTTTAATCAGCCAAATGGTATTCATTACTAGTTAATAAAAAAAATATTATAACATTATTTTGCCTTGCCCAGCCATTTGTTTCTGTTCCTTTGGGGTGAAAACCGTTGGGCGTTGGCAGCTGATAATCAGGATAAATAAAGAAAGATGAAGGTCACAAGGAAAGGCCTCTATATATTAAATTATTGATAGCATTAGAAAGCCTTGGCATTTCTTAGAATTGACTTTGCCATTGTGTATTGACTGAAATAATGACATGAATCAATACAGTGCTTGCCAGAAGAAGATGGAGGCTTGCAAGGATTTGTGGGGGATTTTTTTCCTTATCTTGGCTATTCAGTGCAAAATTATTGTTTTTATTCAGTGTTGTGCAGGTAATATTTCTCTTATGCAAGCGCTTACTAGGGGTGTACCAGAGTTTCAACCGGTACCTGGTTTTAAATGGAAACTCCTGATTCTGCTGATGAAATGTAATTGGTTAAAACTATGGAACTGCTGTAATGACATTTCATTTTTACATTAATAACAGTATGGGTGGTAGGATTGAGTATTTAGACTGTATCTCCCAATCTTTATTATTTGTAGAGAGGCAGACTGTTGAAGATCACTTTTTGGACTTCATTTTTGAGCTGCCAAGTCTGTGTCATGGACTCTCTTATTGTAAAGATAGAGTTGAAGCAGAGAGGAAGCCTGGCAGCTTTGAAAACCAAAGTTCACTAAAGAATCTTTAGCAGGCTTTTAATATGCTAATAAAACTAGGAGGTAAGAATAGTCCATCCTACCTCCCATACAAAGGTTATTTTGATTTAAAGCGACACTAGACAGATTTTATGTAATTTGTTAAGTACATGAAATCTGCTTCTATTATTCACAGGGAGGTAAGAACTCTTATTTCCACCCCCCAGTGAATAATAGAACGCAGAGGGAACAGTGCAGCACTTCCACTCGTGGTTCCTTCTCAGCTGAAAGACGCCCTGTCCCGATCGAGTGTCTATCTTCAGCGCATGTGCACCAATACAATAGATAGGCGATTGGGACCGTGCGTGTCAGCTGGGAAGGTTCCGCGAGTGGAGCGCTGGTAAGGTAAGTCTTGCACTGTTCCACAGGCGTTCTATTATTCACAGGGAGGAGGGAATTAGCATTCTCACCTCCCTGTGAATAATAGAAACAGATTTCATGTACTTAACAAAGTACATAAAATCTGTTTAGTGTCCCTTTAAATCAAAATGACCTTTGTATGGGAGGTAGGATTGAGTATTCCTACCTCCCAATCTTTTTTAACAGCCTGTTAAAGATTCTTTAGTGAAATTCGTTTTTTAGAGCTGCCAGGCTTCGTCTCTGCTTCAAATCTATTTTTACAATGAGAGAGTCCAGAAAACAGACCTGGCAGTTCAAAAATAGCCAGTTTAGTGTTCCTTTAAGTCATTTTCTTTACGTATCCCTGGTTCTCCTTTAAGAAGTAAGATAAAATTGGAGTCCTATAAATGGAGTCTGGATACTTAAATAAAAAAAAGCCTTTAAAAAATCCCAGGTTTAATACAGGCTACACCTATTACAATCATTAAAATATCCAACTTGTCCTCATAGAACTGAATGGGAACTAATCATCTACCCGTTAGCTGTGGAATTCTCGAAGCACATAAGGAATTACTCTCAGCCCTAATTATGACATTTGTGTTCAGATGGAACATATAAAATGTAATGGATTTTCCCAGGTGCTAAGTTCTATGCGGCTGTTAAATCAGGTTATTTAATTGACAGGTCTGAGGTATCCGTGGTAACAGCGCAATCTAGCTCCAGCCTAAATGTACCATTTGGGGGACCTTATGCAAACAGACTTAAATGCAGGATTCCCATAAGAAATGTTTAGAAACCTTCTACGCGGGGTCAATAAAGATAATAAATAATAATAACCTGTCTAAATATAGAGACATTTCCCTTTCCACATAAATAAGAGGTTTACTTTCCAGTAAACATCTTATTTGTTCTTCTACCAAAAATGTGATATTGGGCTAATTGCTATACAGTGAAAGTTATCGTATTATTAGAGGTTGAATAAAGACAAAATGTCCATCGATTCCAACCTTTATACCCTACCCATATTGTCTATCTAACAGTTACATAGTAACATAGTATTAGAGGTTGTATAAAGACATACGTCCATCTAGTCCAACCTTTACACCCTACCCATATTGTCTATCTAACAGTTATATAGTAACATAGTATTAGAGGTTGTATAAAGACATACGTCCATCTAGTCCAACCTTTACACCCTACCCATATTGTCTATCTAACAGTTACATAGTAACATAGTATTAGAGGTTGTATAAAGACATATGTCCATCTAGTCCAACCTTTATACCCTAACCCATATTGTCTATCTAACAGTTAAATAGTAACATAGTATAAGAGGTTGTATAAAGACATATGTCCATCTAGTCCAACCTTTATACCCTACCCATAATATCTGTCTAACAGTTACATAGTAACATAGTATTGGAGGTTGAATAAAGACATACGTCCATCTAGTACAACCTTTATACCCTACCTATAATGTCTGTCTAACAGTTACATAGTAACATAGTATTGGAGGTTGTATAAAGACATACGTCCATCTAGTCCAACCTTTATACCCTACCTATAATGTCTGTCTAACAGTTACATAGTAACATAGTATTGGAGGTTGTATAAAGACATATGTCCATCTTGTCCAACCTTTATACCCTACCCATAATATCTGTCTAACAGTTACATAGTAAAATAGTATTGGAGGTTTTATAAGGACATACATCCATCTAGTCCAACCTTTATACCCTACCTATAATGTCTGTCTAACAGTTACATAGTAACATAATATTGGAGGTTGTATAAAGACATACATCCATCGAGTTCAACCTTTATACCCCTACCCATAAGGTCTGTCTAACAGTTAAATAGTAACATAATATTGGAGGTTGTATAAGGACATATATCCATCTAGTCCAACCTTTATACCCTACCCATAATGTCTGTCTAACAGTTACATAGTAACATAATATTGGAGGTTGTATAAAGACAGACATCCATCTAGTCCAACCTTTATACCCTACCCATAATGTCTGTCTAACAGTTACATAGTAACATAATATTGGAGGTTGTCTAAAGACATACGTTCATCTAGTTCAACCTTTATGCCCTACCCATTATGCCCGAAAAATGTTTATTATTTATCCCGTTTATTTTTATTAAGTGATCGTATTCCTATGCAAACGTCTCTTCACCAGTGTGTACAACCCAGACCTGGGCAAATTAAGGCCTGGTGGCCCTTTAGCTGACCCTCAATACTGGATGTGTAGGCAAAGAAACCTTAATATGAATTAATTTTCTTAGTCTGGAAAATTGCTTTATTTGTATTCAATTTAGTTTATAAAAAAATGATAACGCATGATTTAAGGAGGCGTGGCGACATAATGCATGCTCGAGCCTGTGACCGCGCTTGATGCCGCGTTGCGTGTGCCGTGACATCGCACGCACGGACATCTGCTGGAAGACAGTTCCACAGTTTCACTGTTCTCACAGTAAAGAAACCTTTCCTTACCTGGGAGCATCTTTGAAAGGTATACAGTAAGTAAATTAAAAAATGGTGTTTGAGGGCTGAACTACGTGAGGTAAAACTTTTCTTTGCCGGATGGACATGCCTGCAGGGGACCTGGATGCAACCGCTATGGTTGCTATAGAGATTCCTATGCCGCTGACTGCTTCCATTTCCAAGATGTCCCTTTTGTATATGGGATTCCATAACTGCACCGCATATTCCAAATGAGGCCTTACCAGTGTCTTGTAAAGAGGGAGAATAATATTTTTCTCTCTTGAATCCATTCCCCTCTTTATACATGACAATATCTTGCTAGCTCTAGCTGTTGCTACCTGGCATTGTTTGCTACTGCTAAGTTTGTTATCTACCAGAACCCCCAAATCTTTTTCCATTACAGATGCACTTAATACAGAGTTATTTATGGTGTAGGTGGCACAGGGATTATTAAATCCCAAATGCATCACCTTACATTTATCAACATTGAATCACATCTGCCATTCTGCTGCCCATTTTGATAATCTATCTAGGTTTGCTTGCAGCAATTGCACATCATTTGAAGTTTCCAAAGCTCTGCATAGTTTAGTGTCATCAGCAAACACTGAGACCTTGCTCTCAATGCCCCCTTCTAAGTCATGTATAAACAGATTAAACAGAAGCGGCCCCAGTACAGAACCCTGAGGCAATACCTTATAGATGTAGCTCCATTAACCACCACTCTCTGTTTGCGATCCAGTAACCAATTCTCTATCTATATACAAATGTTTTTTTCTAGACCAACAGTCACCATGGACTTAAATTTTATTGGGTCATATTATTGGGTCATGGATAAGCACGAATGTATAATGACATCATAGGCTTAACATGTTATTGGATCATGGGAAAAAAACTATGCTGGCATCATGGACTTACCCTTTATTGGGTCATAAGTAAAAACTATTCTGACATCATAGGCTTACATTTTATTGGGTCAAAAGTAAAAACTATTCTGACATCATAGGCTTACATTTTATTGGGTAATAAGTAAAAACTATTCTGACATCATAGGCTTCCATTCTTTTGGGTCAAAAGTAAAAACTAGAAAAAACTAAAAAAAAAACCCACTGTCACGTCTGTCTGCAGAATCAGTCCTAAACACAAGAGATACATTTGTACATTTCTTCTTTCTACGTGCACTGCAATTTTGCTTTCATTTTAATTTCTTTTAAGATATCTTTGAATATTTTGCAAACTCTTGAGGTAACAGTTGCAATACCTGGAGTTTGAACGTGTCACAAAAATGAAGACAAAACACTCTGCGACCTGAGGAAAAACTCATCTAAACTTAGTTAACTTGATTTGCTTGAGTCTCATAGCGTATCCTGCTATCGTTCATTGTTTCGTCTCTGCACCTCAATGCCATTTATAAAGATCTCCAGAAAGTGATGAATTTCATTTTCTTAAATTTATGCTTATGCCAGCATGTTTCCAACTTGTGCGTCACAGTTAAATGAAAAGAGTAAAGAAGAACTGCAGGTATTGTACTGCGTTTACACCAGAAACTAATAATTAAAATGATGTATTGCTTGTCTTAGTGATTCCTGCACAAAGATTTGGCAACGTCGGTAAGACATTAAATAATTCATATCCCTCTTCAACCCCCCCAAACAGTATAAAGAACAGAAAATATTTATTAGAAACGCCAAGTAGCTTTTATTAAATTTTATTTATAATGTATTATTTCTTTTATTCATAAAAAGTAAAATTTTGCATTAACTTCCCCTTTAACAGTTGAATATAACAGGACGGAACCTTTCTTATGACCAAAAAATTAATTAAATAACAGCCCAAATATTAGATGCATAGAAATAAATCAGGAAACTGGTTCTTATCCCCCCTTAACTTAATCTGAAATGAATTTGTCATATCTGTACTGAGGGAAATGAAAGATTTCTATCAACCCTAGTCCCTTAAACCTCAGTAGTACCCTGGGTGATCTAAATGCATCTAAATGGTCATGGCTGCATCTTCCATTAGGGCTGGAACTGGCCTATGGGAAGATGCACTATGCAAAAAGCGCCTTTTTATTGGCCAGTAGAGATGGACTAGAACTCGAGCTCGAACCCAAGTTCGAGCCGAACTATTCGAACAAATTCGGACTTCTCGAACTATCCCGGACCCGGATTTTCGCTATTTTTGGACTTTCGATAAAATCGAATGTTCGACCGTTCGAAAATGCGAGTAAAATGCCTATTATACCTATACGCGAGCATCGAATCCACAAGTAAAGTGTCCATGGTATCTAGGCGCGAACATCGAATCCGCGATTAAAGTGTCCATTAAAGCCTATACGCGAGCATTGAAGCCGTGAGTAAAATGTCCATGGTATTTAGGCGCGAACATCGAATCCGCGAGTAAAGTGTCCATTAAAGCCTATACGCGAGCAACAAATCTGCAAGTAAAATGTCCATGGTATCTATGCGCGAACATCAAATCTATGAGTAAAGTGTCCATTAAAACCTATACGCGAGCATTGAATCCACGAGTAAAATGTCCATGGTATCTAGGCGCGAACATCGAATCCGCGATTAAAGTGTCCATTAAAACCTATACGCGAGCATCGAATCCGTGAGTAAAATGTCCATGGTATTTAGGCGCGAACATCGAATCCGCGAGTAAAGTGTCCATTAAAGCCTATACGCGAGCATTGAATCAGAGAGTACAAATGTCCATGGTATCTAGGCGCGAACATCGAATTCGCTAATTAAGTGACCATTAAAGCCTATACATGAGCATCGAATCTGTGAGTAAAATGTCCATGGTATCTAGGCGCGAACATCGAATTAGCTAATAAAGTGACCATTAAAGCCTATACGTGAGCATCGAATCCGTGAGTAAAATGTACATGATACCTAGGCGCAAACATCGAATGTTCGAACGCGAGAGCTCGGAAATAGCGCGAGTGAGAGTAAAATTGGTTTTTCGAACATGTCCTTGGAACATGTTCCCCAGACCATTTCCCAGGTCCCACAGCCATTTACATTAAGTTACCATTAATATTTTATTTGTATTTCATTAGAACTTTTCAAACTATTTGACTCCCATTGACTTTAATTGGTCCGTTTTCGAACTTCCCATAGAACCCAGGCTAAAGGAGTTGAACTGGACCAGCATTTGCAAGTTTAGGTAAGTATTATTGCCTGGGTCAAATCTAGGGGATCAAGTTTGATCTGTTGTCACTACCAGAATATACAATCCTGTGTGAAGAAGAGTGTGTTTTAAAGGGCATGAAATATTTACCCTGCACTCCGCTGTCCACTTGCCCTTTATAACATAAGAAAATGAATTTAAGGGGCATATGTATAACAGTTCGTTAGGTTTTTGTACTATTTATAAATCACCATTTTGCTTATCAACACACATAGCAGTGAAACCACTCGTTCATATTTATAAAATGTCGAAAAATGCTCTTTGTTATTAAGTCAAGCCTCAAAGTATCGCCAAGCCTTCAGGTGGCAATAATACATTGGTGGGGACATTTCTAGCCTGGAAATAGGCCAAATGAAACAGTTTCTAGGGGGAGTGTTAGACCATTTTGGTTCATTTACTGAAAAAACCATCAGTGATTTTCGTTATTTTAAAATAAAGTCGATTGGGGGGTCTTATTTTCACTTGTACTGAATTGTCCCCTGAGTGTTCAACCCCCACTGTTTTATCTTCTAAAGACCCCCCTGTAATGTTACCTAATTATCAGTTACAGCCCTGGTCTGGTAACGGGAGAAATCTGGTTCCCTATTATTATTATTATTAACATCATTGTTTTTGTAAATACAGCAGACGCACAAATCGCCATTATCCAAGATACACCTTTCTAACTATGTATATCTTATACATTTATACAGGGTTTTCTCACTTGTTCTCATGTGTAGACCTAGGTAAGGGATGGGAAAAGTAATTGTATGTCAGTGTAACACTGCACTTGGATGTCAGGCAATTACAGAAAGAGATTATTAGCTAACAAGATTTCCTACAGGTGTTGAAATTCCGCACTTCCACATTCTTGCAAATCTTAAATCTCACCTAAGGGGAAAAAATGCCTCAAAGTTTTACAGAGAGAATTTTTTAATGAAGCTTTAAACAGGTTTAATGATTGTCGGGGCTTCCTGAGCGAACTTTAATGTTGTATAATAATGCCATAGGCTTTGAGAGCACTGGTGGAGTTTCTGCTACAATGATTTTTGGTCGCTACCTGTCCTAAATAGTTCCTTTTGGTACAGGGATATCAGAGACTGCTTCCTATGTATTGTATTAGCAAATAGTCCTTGTCCAGGCTTGAATGAATGATCAGGATGACTTTTACATTATCAAAGTCTCAAAACTGTACATTTTTGAAATGCATCTACAGCTTTAAACTGTCTCACAAGTTAGTGTTAAAGGACAGTTATACTCACCATTTCCCCAATTCATTCCTGCAAAGTACCCAGGGTGAGGACCTAAAATGTCCTCACCTAAAAAGTCCTCACCTCTGGGTACTTTACAAAAGTCCTGCACTACTTACTTGTAATCTCCCTCATCGCTCCGGTCGGATCCTCCCTACTGGCACTGTCAGTGACAGTCCAGGAGGCAGACAATGAGAAGACACGCCTTCTTGCAGAGCACGTCTTCCCATTGGCTGCCTCGTGACCTGTCACTCAAAGTGCCAGTGGGTAGGATCGGACCATAGCGCCGAGGGAGATTAGTGCAGGACTTTTGTAAAGTACCCAGAGGTGAGGCCTTTGCATTTTAGGTCCTCACCCTGGGTACTTTGCAGGAATGGGGGAAAGGAACGAGGAGGAGGTGAGTATAATTGTCCATTAAATAAAAGCCCTGGTGACTTTAAAACGGTCCCAGGATCACATCCCTAGGTACTACTTGTGAGAAGTTATATATGGGAAAGGTTTAGTTATATAACTTCCTGAACATGTTTTGCTATCACCAGCTTGTAGCCATGTGATCACTCTCTTCTTACATAGCATAGTCAAAAAGAAGGGAAATTGCCAGCGCAGTTTAACATTAAATTTATTTAATAATATAAATTAAAATAATAATGAGGTGTTAGTACCACACTTTGGCCAAAATATGTAAGCTTGCATGCCACGTCAAGGCCCCTCACTTAATGCGAGTCCTACTCTGCCTATTAGCATTCTAAAGATATAGTGCATTTAAAATCAAGTCCCCCAGCAATGTATCTGAGTAATACGACTCTGTTGCACTTACCATTGACATAGAGGCTCTGGTGTGGCTGCTAGGAGCTATTTAAACCCCAGCCAGTGAGTTCCTTCTCTGCCTGTTAGCATTCTAAAACTGTTGAGCATTTAATAAAGTCCCCCAGTCCCACAGCCATCAATGAAACTAAGTAATAAGATGCACTTAGCACTTACTATTAGAAGCTCTAGTAGGGGGGCAATAAGCCACTAACCCCAACCAATTGAAATACAGCTTTGAGAAGTTTTTTATTTAAAGGCTGATCGGCAGCTAGACGCAATATAATATTTGGCTAAAATCTGTCCACAAAACACAGAAAGAAATTGCCAGTGTTGACCAGCTGCTAGAAGCACCATAGTGCCAGCGCTCGGTCTAACCCACATTCTGGAGTTGACCAGCTGTTAGAAACAATAAAAAGCCATTATTTGTGCATACAAACGAAGGAAACATTTCCAGCGCACTCCCCTGAATTTCCTAGAGGTGACGTCACTCAGACCACTTGAAGCAGGAGGTTTAAGCATTATCAATATTATTTCTCGCAGGAGACCGCAGTTGTCCTGTAATATCCCTGTTGATAAATGTGTAAATAAATAAATGCTGAACACACAAATAAAGATAACGGCCCTTTGATGAAGAGTATTTAGCAATTAGGCACATCCATTGATGCTCACCAAGTGTACCAATCCATTCCTACATTTGGGACCTGAGGTATTAATTCCAATAAGGCCATCTGTCCATCTTTAAAATCATTTTACTGAATCTGCCAGTCAAAAACATCCCAAAGTTCCCACAGTCCTTATTCTAAAGATAAATCTACTTAGGAACAGGCATTGTATGAAAATATTTATAGGTGTCTGGTCATTGATCAACCTTAATTCAAGTATATTAGGCCCAAGACCATTTGATTACAGGAAATATAGGACCATGGAGATATAAGCACACGGCTGACATTGATCTCCATCTTGGGCACTTTACACAGCCATGTCCAGCTCCAACCCTAATTCACATCTCATTAATGACACGCCAGCCCAGTTTAATTAAGTCAATGTCATTAATTTCCTTCCAAGCATTAGAATAGCCAAGGTCAGCTAGTTGGCAAGGGGAAGGGGTTTAGCAGGTCTCCAGCCATGTGGAATGGATACGTTATAGGAGGATATAGAGGAATCGCCATGTGAACAAATTCTCTTCCAATTAATGTGGAATCATGACCATGAATTATTATCCATGAATAGTAATAGAGTTATGTCAATAGCCTTACTTGTAATTGGGAAAAGCAATGTCTCATATATCCACTGTATAATACCTTATATATTTAACAACAACGAAAAAACCCAATCAGAATAAATAGCTTCTTCATATGGTTGTTGGACACATCAATGACCTATAACCATACAAAATTATGGGGCATTTGATTAGGTCTCTTGGGACAATACTGTAAGGAACAGGCTTAAAATCTGTAATTGTGACGAAAATGCGAGTTTAAGTCCAACGTGACACCCAAGGAACAAATGTTTTATGTATGGATGATCCGTTGGGCCTTGTTCATGATCCCAGGTTCTAACCCATGTAGTTTGCATTAGATCTGAAGATATACTTGTCTAAATGTGGGCTCATTGGGACATGTCTGCACTGCCTCCAGGTTGTGTCCAGGGCCTGGCCTATGGGAAGACATGCTCTGTAAGAACTTTTAATTGGTGGAGCCTGAACTTATGGAGGAGTGCTGGGTGGAGTAAACGGGGCGAGTTCAACGTTAGGTAAGTATATTTTTATACCTTTTTATGTAGGGAGGGAGGAGATGTAGCATGAAATAACTAGAATTGTCCTTTAATATGTGAATATGACTACATAAATAACACCTGTGAGTATACGAAAATAAAAACGTCACTAAATGATTGTGTGTACCAGTGTGTGTTTAATGTGTGTGCATCTAATTTAGTGTAAATGTAGCTATGGTAAGGGAATAGGAGCGTGATTAATGAATAGTATGAGAACGTTAGATATCATACCGGTGGGAGACAAATAAAAAGAAAATAAGGATACTGCTGATATTTCCCCTTTAATTTGAATTTACAGCCTCTCTCCACCTGCACTGTAAAGATATAATTCCTTTTAGCCTCATTTTCCTTTATCTACACAGCATCTGTGACTCCCCTCGGTGGAGGGATTCCATAGTGTGGTCTACACAGGACGCAGATAACAAATTGCCCCTCTACATTATGTCATTGATTTGCCTAAAAATGGACGTTTACTTCATGCAGGATTATGAATTGTGTGCGCTGCTTGTGCAATTAGCCAATAACCTTCAACGCTTAAATAAATGAAGTTGTCACATGGGAGCAGAGATGTATAAATCAGGGTGTGTAAATCACAATGGCAGCTCCCTACGTTAATTATAGAGAAACAGATCCACCAGTCCCAGGAAAGAGTCCTGCATCACAGCCAAGCAAGGCTCCTTTTGTCATTAAAAGGGAATATGGCCCCTTGTTATGTGAAAACCCCTT
Organism: Hymenochirus boettgeri; assembly: GCA_019447015.1. Taxonomy (NCBI): domain Eukaryota; kingdom Metazoa; phylum Chordata; class Amphibia; order Anura; family Pipidae; genus Hymenochirus; species Hymenochirus boettgeri. The sequence continues at coordinate 251,228,947 of CM033472.1, read as the reverse complement.
ACAGAGTACAAGGACTGCAATACAGTATTGGAAATGCAAATGAAAGGAGAATTATACTCACACAGTAACTGACTGCTTTCCAACAGTAACCAACAGGTTTCAGGCTCCTCCCCCTCCTTCATTAACATATGTTCTCCAATGTCAGAGATAGGACTATGGGAGGAGCTAGTAAGAAACCAGTTACAGCAAAAATATTATTTACCCATAACACCAAGAACAGCTCAGGCTTGACACTGGACAAAGCCCAAAATGTTGCCGTATTAATTTTATCAATTGATGTTATGGGGAAAAAACACACACTGTGTACTTTTACGTTAATAATGTGGATTAAAGGGCATGTCCACCCCCAAAACTATAATTCCCTCCACTACTGGCCCCACTATGTAGTGCAATAAAATCCTTACCTCACATCCCAGCTCCAAATGCTTCTTCTGGAATCCCCCCCAAAACTCCCAAAAACTGGTCACCAGGAGGATAGCAGAGTCCATATAGGACTCTGCCTCCTGTCTCTCCTCTGGGAGAATTTTTTCCTGTGCACTGCAGGCCTCCCCCTCTCCCTCTCCCTCCCTCTCCCACCCGTTTTGCCACCCCTCCCCCTAGTGTTAAACTCCTTTGCCAAATATTAGCTAGCCTTCCCCCAGCCCCAACCGCCATAAAAGATTTTATTGGAACTCCCCTGAACTTTACTTACCTTACCTCTCTCCCCTGGCGTTTGGTGCAGCCGGCAGCAGCGTCCATGATTGGCTGCCTCTCAGCCAATCACGAATGCGGCTTCCGGTCCCGCCCCCTGCTTGCAGTTCCATGCAATCAGAGGGCCTGTACAGTACGCCGTGGGAAAGAGGTAAGGTAAGTAAAGATCGGGGGAGTTCCTGTAAAATCTTTTATGGCAGTTGGGGCTGGGGGAGGGATTGCTACTATTGGGCAAATTTTAGAAAATGGGGTGGACATGCCCTTTAAACTACAGTCTTGTTTCTCTGCCCCCTTTTGGCCTGGGACCTACCCAGTGGGAGAGATTCTGCAATAAATGCTTTTCCCCATTGGATAGATCCCAGGCTGAGGTGGGCCTGAACTTGGACAATAGTTGTCCTTTAAAGTTTTGCAGTTGTGAATTGATAGGGCATATTGGAGGGAAACTATCATTGTATCCAGTAGGTAATATACCTCTGTACGCCATAATTTATTGTCTTAAATTAAAAGAGAATTAAGATAGGTTTTCTTGACTTAAAACCTTGAAACTGTAGATAGAAATGATGTATCACTTGGTTTCCTAACTGATGGATTTGTTTCTTACATTGTTGAATAGACAATCATAGTTGACTTTATTTCTACACCATAACACCACCATATGCAAGTAGTCTAAACTGTATTTAAAACAGTTGACATTGATTGTTTTTATTCCTGCTGATACTATTTAGCAGACACAATGTCAGAGTATGTTTATGATGAAGCCATAGCCTGCTGTATCCATAGTCAGCAATAAAGTTACTGCTCACTCCAGGGTGAATGGAGAGACATGGCCTAATAGTGTAAGTACTAGGCTAATGTCACAGTTCTGAAAAATTTAAAGGGGAACTAAACTTTAAAAAAAAAACAACCCCCTCTCATCTATATATATAAAACTCAATGTATGTGTGTATATGTGTGTTTGTATGTTCCAGATAAAATTCCAAACGGCTGGGACAATTTTCATGAGACTTGGTACACTTATGTATAAGGACCTGGGGAAAAGCATAGGCTACTCTACAACTCTAAAAATGCCTCTGTACCCCCTTTCCCCCACATTTTTAAAGTTAATTAACCTGTGTGCTGCCATCTGGTGGTGAATCGAGTGAATAAAATTAATTCCAAATGTCACAGATTGTTCAGGGCAGTACAATGCTTTGCTCCATTTTGTTCTGTTATTGCTGTAATAGCATTCTTACATCACCATGTGATGTAAGAATGTCATGTGACCAAACACTCAGTCACCTCCTCTCACTTATGGCTTGCCCAGAGTCAAGATTGAGAGGTAAACTGACCAATCCAAGATAAGTCTCTTGTACTGGGGGTTGGGCAGGAGCTACTCATGGAGATCACAGTCGGCTAAGGAAAATGTAATTGAACAGCACAAGGTAATAAATCCCATTTTACTTAAGTAAAGACAATAAAAAGTGAATGGGATGGAGCTGCCACACTGCAATACAACTGCACTGTAAGGGGCTCATTTCACTTCCCACCTTGTGTCTCTTTTCCCCACAAACAAAGGCCACGTACACACTCTTTTCACTCTCCTTTCTTTTCCATGGGTCATTTTTGCAAGCAAATTGTGTTTTCTGGGGGACATTTTGTGTCAATAATTCAATTTAGACAATAGCAGGAAAAAATAAATTAATGTGAGATGTTGTACCCCATTGTTAAAGTGGAAGTTGTGCTAAAGGGGAAGTGTATGCGATACGCACTAAAGGGAAAATTGATGCGATAGGTGCTAAAGGGGAAGTTGATGCGATACGCGTTAAAGGGGAAGTTAATGCAATACGCGTTAAAGGGAAAGTTCATGCGATACGCGCTATAGGGGAAGTTGATGCGCTGGATGCTAAAGGGGAAATTGTTGCGACACGCGCTAAAGGGGAAATTGATGTGATAGGCACTAAATGGGAAATTGATGCGACACGCGCTAAAGGGGGAGTTGATGCGATACACGCTAAAAGGCAAGTTGATGCGATATGCGCTAAAGGGGAAGTTGATGCGATATGCGCTAAAGGGGAAGTTGATGGGATATGCACTAAAGGGGAAATTGATGCCATAGGTGCTAAAGGGGAAATTGATGCTATATGTGCTAAAAAAAAGTTCATGCGATGCATTAAGGGGAAGTTGAGGCGATACGCGCTATAGGGGAAGTTGACGCGATACGCTTTAAAGGGGAAGTTGATGCGATAGGCTTTAAAGGGGAAGTTGATGTAATACACGTTAAAGGGGAAGTTGATGCGATAGGCTTTAAAGGGGAAGTTGATGCAATACGCGTTAAAGGGGAAGTTGATGCAATACGTGTTAAAGGGGAAATTGATGCACTGCATGCTAAAGGGGAAGTTGATGCCATACGCGCTAAAGCTGAAATTAATGTGATAGGCACTAAAGGGGAAGTTGATGCGACACGTGCTAAAGGGGGAGTTGATGCGATATGCGCTAAAGGGGAAGTTGGTGTGATACGCGTTAAAGGAAAGTTGGTGTGATACATGTTAAAGGGGTAGTTGATGCGATGTGCGTCAAAGGGGAATTTGGTGTGACACTGAATCCTCCATTGTGTTGCCCCCCCGAAGTTTACTGAGATTTGCGGCTCAGCTAACCCACAGTGAGTTTGAATGGGTCAGGTTTGGTTAGAAAGCTGCGGGTCCAGGTCTGTTGAATTTTGGATGCAAGTTCGGGTTGGATCTTTAGAAAACCGGGTAACGCCGGGTACTCTGCTAGTTAATGTTATACAAATACTTCATTAAAAAACTTCTTAAGGCAAGGAGACAAACAGATTTGTTCCACATGCTCAGTCAGATGAATCCGCTGTACGAAAAACCCGAAGGTCGGAGTTTTAACAGAGGTCGCTTTGATAAGTTTAGAGTTTTGATAATTAAAATGTTCCATGTGGATGTAGGGATGAAGTGTCTGCAGCCAACGAGATAAATCCACAGGGCTTCAGACTTTAAGCGATAATTGCGAGTTGTGTTGCTTCTGTACCTGCAATTATCACCCAAGTCAACAGCAGAGAGATGGAGCAAATGTAGGATGATGGGAAACTGGAATGAGATTTGTGTTACCACAGTTTATATTAAGGGAACCAAGGGGTGAGAGTTTGATTGCTACAGTCGTGTATGCTTGTGACAGTTCTCATTCATCCAGGTCATGATATACAGTATCTGTGGTATTCAGTAAGATCAACTGAAGAAGAAAGAAAAAAGAAGAAACTCCACCATAAATAACTGACTGCTGTTTCACCTGCTGCCTTCTCTGCACATGCTCAAGCATATAAAAAGCTCATTGAGCAGAGGGAGAAGGCAGATACCTTTGCCAGAAAGGAATAGAACATATGATTAAATAATTGGTTGCAAACACGTGTAATAAACTGGTTAAAATGGCATTTGGGATTGGGGGAAAATAAATGAAAAATCACTAGTTTTTTGCTTGTGAAGGCTCTCATCCATCCAGATCATGGTATATCTGTAATATTCATCCATCCAGGTCACGGTATATCTGTAATATTCATCCATCCAGGTCATGTTATATCTGTAATATTCATCCATCCAGGTCATGGTATATCTGTAATATTCATTCATCCAGGTCATGGTATATCTGTAATATTCATCCATCCAGGTCATGGTATATCTGTAATATTCATCCATCCAGGTCATGTTATATCTGTAATATTCATCCATCCAGGTCACAGTATATCTGTAATATTCATTCATCCAGGTCATGGTATATCTGTTGTATTCAATTAGATCAACTGGACTTGAAGTTTAGTTCTTGAAGACGTTTCGCTAGTCATCTGACTGGCTTTCTCAATTCTCTGAAGTCCAGTTGATCTAATTGAATACAACAGATATCACTAGTTTTTTGTTTAAAGGGTGGAGATGTCCTTTAACAAACAAATCATCATGGTGGTAAAAATGTTTGTCATATACAGTATATATCAGATGACTAAACTTAATAAGTTCTTCAGTTTGCCATGAAGTGTGCATAGTTAAAATGAAAAGTACCTAGGGGCACCACCACAAAGTAAACTGCTTCTGCCAGGCTTCGTTGGTGCTTCAGCTCTATCTTTAATACTGGAAGGCCTTGGACACTAACCTGGCATATTGGGAGATAGGAATATTCATTCCTACCTCCCTGCCCCAGGTACTTTTCATTTTTAATAATTATGCTTTAACAGGTTGTTCCTAAAGTAACTTTGATTCTGTGTTATGCCAGTTAATCCTAAACCAGACACTAGCCACAGTGGCAGTGACCTCGTGTCTGAATGGCACTACTAAAAAAAGGACTTTGCAATAAAAAAATAGCAAGAGCTTGTTTCATTTTTCATTTCTCTGAAGCTCCACAACTAAATTACCTGGCTACAATGAAGTAGCTTCAATTGATGGAGCCAATAAAAATAATAGCCAAGTTGGGCTGAACAAAGCCATTTAAAAGCCAGAGATATTAAGTCCATCATTCACTATTGTGCTATGGTCACATAGACGGTAATACAGTGGCTTGATATGTTTTAAGAGCTCAAAACATCGATGAGGAGGGCACAGCATGAACAGGAGACATGGCTGGTTTTTTGTAGAGCCTCGAAACTCGAAAATAATGAGATTTTTTGAGCATAGGAGGACTTTTCTTCTCCCCCATGATTACGAATAAAGAGCTTGGTTAATTAAAGAGCTTGTGATTGGTTAATTGCAGTCATGATGAAACAAAGACCATGACAACATTTTTCAGATTATGCAAGGAATAGGAGTAATCAAACAATTCAATTATTAAAAGGATCAAATGATTAAAGGTATAAAAAAAATTTCACAGGAATAATGTGACATTTCCTGTACTGGGCAGTGTTTTTTTGTTAAGATTTTGGGCAGATCAGGGATCCTCAAACAGTGTGCCCCCAGATGTTGAAAACCTACAACTCCCAGCATTCCCTGGTTTCCCTCTGCAGTCGTGGAATGCTGGGAGCGTAGTTTGGATTTTCAACTCTCATTGACTTCAATGGATCTGCTTGTGAATTTTCAATTTTTTCTGAAAACCCGCGAATCTGCACAAAAACGGATTTCAGTAAGATCACCCATCTCTACCTATATTAGGAAAGAAATAATAGATTTTTACTTTTCTTTGCCACATGTTGATCTTCTCAGACTATATAAACTCCTAGGCCCCTATCTATGTCAAATTAAAACTTATTATAAAAAAATACACAATGGGTATGTTAAAAGTCTGTACGGAGAACTCCATCTGTACATGTCATGTACCTTTCATAAGGCTGAACATTCTCTTTACCCTTCCTGCTCTACCTTGTAACTGACAACAGACTCCTGACCTGGAAATAAAGAGGGCAAATGAAAATAATTCCCTGCTTCCTGCAACATTACTTCCCCGTCCTCAGCCCTTATCAGAGCAGGATGATTGCGACTCACCTGATGTATTGTGAAGATGAGATAATATCTAACATTATTGAACCTTACCCTGTCCTGTCCTGTAATAATAAAAATGGGGGTCAGGATACATAAACCAACATAAATAGTATCAGTGTTTGGAGAATGATCCTATTTACAGAGGTGGATTTTATAATGAATTACAAGTCACTTCTGGCAATGCCAGACATGTTTTACTGGCATGCCCCATCATCCGTTTGTCCGTTCTGGTCCGATATCGGTTGTGGCTGCCCGCAAAACCTCATCAGTTTTTGACCCGATCGTTCAAGACGAGGAAATATCGGCCAGTCGCCCGAAAAATGTGTAAGTGTGTACCCAGCTTTGTAAAGGAAAGTATAGATCATTTTGATCAGCAGCTACTGGTCTATAAACAGACAAAATGTGTTGGTCGCAGGGGAGCCCCTACCATGTAGCAGACTGAAATGTTTGCTCAGGGCGCACCCTGTGAAATACTTAAAAGGTGGCAGTAAAAAGAAATCCTCCTTCCTGCAATAATACATTTAAGCACCAGTCAGTGTTAAGTCAGCCCTCTAGTCCACCAGTCAGTGATAAGTCAGCCCTCCAGTCCACCAGTCAGTGATAAGTCAGCCCTCCAGTCCACCAGTCAGTGATAAGTCAGCCCTCCAGTCTACCAGTCAGTGTTAAGTCAGCCCTTCTATCCACCAGTTAGTGTTAAGTCAGCCCTCCACAAGCCATGCCTATGTTCCCCGGGGAAGCCACGCCTGCTTTACATTTTCATTCTTCTTTAATTTTTTAATTTCACCTGAAGCAGACACCCTTAAACCATAGGGTAAAACTAAAGTATCCGGCTACATCCAAAAGACATGGTAATATTTACAAATGGGGAGATGGTTTATCCAGTAGTGTACCCTACTCTCATTTCCCTTTATAAAATTGAAGTAAGCATGACGTGTGTGTTTCTGTAATATCTCTTCTGCTGCGTCGTTTGGTGTTATTAACTCTCATTACCTCCTGTTCGGCTGGCGAGACCCGCTGTGCATTGTGGGAAATATGAAAACACCAAGTCATTAGGAAAAAAAATAACAAAAGCCCAAAATGGAATCACAGCAGGTGTCCAGATCTAAAGAGCACTTACATGTGCAACCTGGGTAATATTACAGCGGTGGTATTCGATATATAAAGGCATTTCGCTTTTCTACGGACCGATCATTGAAATGGAAATTATCATTGCCGTGTTTATTTCGCTATGAAAATTGCAGCACTTACGTTAAACTGTGCTGCTCCAATTCATACAGAGAGGTTTATTTAGAAACGTACCGTAAATTGCTGGATAATGCTGCTAAACAGCTACGAGGGATGGGATACTTGCGCTTCTCTGATTGGTCCACCTTTCTATTTAGACAAAATAGAACTAGGTTTTAGCAAAACTTGGGGAATGTTCCCAGGAACTCTGTTATTTAAACACATACCATGGATTTCGTAGGCAACCCCCCAAAACCTCGACCTTGCCAGCTTTATAAATTCCAAAAATGCTTCTAACAGTACTTACCCATCCTTCTTCCCTCCAGCCTGCTTCTGCTTACTTCTGTGCCTTTTCCTTTCAATCCTCTGATTGGCTGAGACATCACGTCTCAGCCAATCACAGGAGATGCTAACGGTTCGGCCCCGTGCACAGAAGCAAGCAGAAGCACACGGGGGAAAGAAGGATGTGTAAGTACTGTTAGAAGCATTTTTGGAATTTATAAACTTTGCCCTTTAAGCTAATCCTTTATTTTAAATCACATATACAACGTTTTAGGGATCACCTTGTCCATTTTTCCACATGTGAAAAGAGACAAGGTGATCCTTAAAACATTGTATATGTGAAATAAAAGTATTTGCACCCCGTTCGAATTTTCTTGTGCTATAATGTGGCCCCACTGTGCAGTGTTCAAAAATCCTTACCTTACATCTCTGCTTCTTATGGTTCTCCTGCAGTGTCTGTTCATAGTTCCAAAAAGTGAAGAGTAGGAGCCTGTCTGTGAGTCATCTGGTCCCTGTTACTTCCTTGTCCTCACTGAGGACTCTGAGCTCTCCCCCGCCCCTCCCCCAGGATCCTTCGGCACTTTTTTCTTTAGAAAAAAAACTAGCTCATTGCCTCAGCTCTTTCAGTAGCAGCAGCCACATCTGTGATTGGCTGAAAGTGCTGCCAGTCCAGCCCCTATTGCTTCTTCCATGATCGGAACAGCAGTAGAGGCAGAGGCTGAGGGAATAAAGGTGTATAAGTCGATTTCTGCCCAGTTAAACCCCTAGCGTTTAGGGTTGGGGGTGCCCTACACTACAGCAAAAGTTTACTTTTCAATTTCCTATTTTCCTTTTTACCCGATTCCATAATGCAATGTTTAGTCCTGTTTTTCAGTTATTAAATTGTCACTTCTAGAAAGTTAGGAAAGTTAGGAGTTATCCTCCTGGAAGTGCTGACATCTTCCTTTAGGGAATTTCCATTGCCCACACTCTCTCTGTTGTAAGTGTGCATGGGCTATTTCTTGTAACCGCGCATGCCACTAGCTTGTTTACATTGAAACCAGAGGATCGGCTTTCACATAATACATTTAACTAATTAACAGAGCAAATACAGTACGAATTAGATTAGGCTACTCCTCCCACAACATAACAAAATGTGGTTAAAGGAAAACTACACCTTCATAATTACATCTGTTAGAGAGAATATGCTGAGATATCCTATCTTGTCCTCTGGAATCATTAGCTTATGCCTGCTACGGTCCTGATGCCTCGTGGAAACTAAAAGGTTGTGTGTGGCTATATTTGTTCACGCCCCCTTCAGCAATTTATAGGGCCATGTACGGAGAGCAGCTATAACTCTCTATTATCATCTTTAGGCAATGCTCCGAGTCGATAGCATCTTTCTGTGCATTGCAAATAAGGTTTATTACCCATTCTGAATCTTTAACGCCAGCTATCTGCTAGCAGCTTCCGCTCTTCCCAACACATTGTGTAACATACCCCATCTCTGACCCAAGCAAGCAGGTGGCGTAGGTGAGAGCGTGATCAAATAAGCTGCATTAGTCAAGACTATCTTTAAAGCAACCTAACTTAAGAACAGGAGGTAGGAGCTCAGCATTTCCTACCTAGAGGACCGCAAGATTGACATCCCTGCTGTAGACATATAGTAAAAACCAAACATTAAATAATAATCCAGGCCCGAGCCTCAGCCTTAACAATAATATAATTTCCTTGGAGACAATGCAATAGAACTCCTAAACCCTGGAAAGAATCGTCAGTTTATTAAAAACCCTGTAGGTGGACATTCTGTGCAATAGAGTCTATCCAGCTGTTGCTGAGCAACCCAGCCTCAGCATCTCCCAACATCTGCTTCCAGCAGGGGACGATGGGCACGACGGTTCAGTAATAGATGCTGTTGTCGTTTTTTTGTTAGAAACCTTTAAGGTTTGCACCATTAACCTAGTCTTGTACTTTTTCAACGGCACCTCTATTTCAGACCATCACATTCCATCTCACTGATGCTTAATATTTCATTTTAGGATGAATGAAAGAAGGAAACCGGACCCTGCCCCCCACTCTCCTTTTTATTTCCTATCGGTAGGTTTTCTTCAAAGAAACTGCTTTAAATTTGCCAGTTGCGTGCTGCTTCCTTCCAGCGATGTGACAGTAGATTTATCTAAGGCTCTGAGCGTTTCCAGGGCTTGCTGATTTATTCAGTGAGTGAAGCACAGATGTTCTGATCTCCAGGGTTTGTGAATTTGATGCATTTTATTTCTCTGCTGGCGGTTTCAGGAGATAGAGAAACCCCACACGGGGCTATCCAGTCTGACCATTTTGGTGATTTTCACCTCTCCACCAAAGAATAAACAAGAAATCTGGACAATATGATCGTATCAGAGGTTACACCTACTTCTGCCTGCTTTGTCCACGACTAATAAACTGGCCAATGCCATTAATTAATGTGTAGGAAATGTGCAAAATATCTAACCAGCCAAACACAGAATGCATTAACAAAACAATTACAGGGAGATTCAATAAAAGTTCTTATCCAATGCTTGGTGTAAAATTAGCACCATTTTTAACGATAAGAACATTTATTAAATCTCCCTTTTAGTTCTTAAGGTGAAGTTTACTTATTCTTAGAGGGTCAAATATTCACATTGATAGTAACATAGTAACTGAGGTTAAATAAAGACATCAAGTCAAACTTTTTCACCTCCCTTTTTAAAGGAACACTAAACCCCCCAAAATAAGTATGTTCTATTTCGTTTCTATTATTCACAGGGTGGTGAGAATGCTTATTCTCACCTCCCTGTGAATAATAGAAACAAATGGCACATACTTATTTTTGGGGCTTTAGTGGAATTTACAGGTCCTTTAACCCTTCAGTTGATCCAGAGGAAGGCAAAAAAAGTTCTGGTTGATCCCTGTACCAATGAGAACTACAGTATTTGTATTAATACCAGTAATTCTCAATATTATATAGTAACCCCGTACCACCAAAACTACAGTATATGATGTATTAATACCAGTAATTCTCAATATTATATAGTATCCCCGTACCAACCAGAGCTACAGGATATGTATTAATACCAGTAATTCTCAATATTATATAGTATCCCTGTACCTACCTGAACTACAGTATATGTATTAATACCAGTAATTCTCAATATTATATAGTATCCCTGTACCAACCTGAACTACAGTATATGTATTAATACCAGTAATTCTCAATATTATATAGTATCCCCGTACCAACCAGAACTACAGTATATGTATTAATACCAGTAATTCTCAATAATATATAGTACACCCGTACCAACTAGAACTTCAGTATATGTATTAATACCAGTAATTTTCATTTTTACATAGTATCCCCGTACCAACCAGAACTACATTATATGTATTAAAACCAGTAATTCTCAATATTATATAGTATAGTACCAACCAGATCTACAGTATATGTATTAATATCAGTAATTCTCATTATTATATACTATCCCTGTACCAACCAGATCTACAGTATATATATTAATACCAGTAATTCTCAATATTAAACAGTATCCCTGTACCAACCAGAACTACAGTATATGTATTAATACCAGTAATTCTCATTATTATATAGTATCCCTGTACCAACCAGATTTACAGTATATGTATTAATACCAGTAATTCTCAATATTATACAGTATCCCCGTACCGACCAGAACTACAGTATATGTATTAATACCAGTAATTCTCAATATTTTTAATTTAAGAAATGTATCTATCCCACTTTTAAACACTACTTAAAATTATTACACCCCTGCTCTACAAAAACACCTACTTCTTGTCTTCCTGTCCCAATAAAAACTCTCTGCTTACCTAACTGCGATCCCACAATGCTTAAAACCCCTTTGTGAGACTCCTGGTCAGGTAAAGCATACACATTTTTAAACTACATTGGCCCGTACATCTCCATTAAATAGGCGTTAAGATTCACGCTGCCTTGTGTCACATATTAGTGGAAAACCCACACTGATATTACATTGGGTAGCGTGGGTTTTGTGCTAATCCAGCCCAAAAATAGCCGGTATAGCATCGACCCGTATATGTGGCTACTAGCTAAACATGAATGTGGGTGCTGCTTCCCTTATCCTTTAACCAGGACATATGTATAGTGCACACCACTATTAGTGATTTGCAGATTTATTACACACAATTTTTCTGAGGAAGGCGTTCCCTGAAACGTGTGTGATCCATGTAATAAATCTTCGAAGCACTAATTGTGGAATTTTTGATGTTGACTTGAAAAGTAGTGTGTGCACCAGACTTGTGCATTAAGTGCATTAAAGGGCATGTCCACCCCCAAAACTATAATCCCCCCAACTACTGGCCCCACCATGTAGTGTAGTTTAATCCTTACCTCACATCCCAGCTCCATAGGGTTCTCCTGTAGACCCCCCCCCAAAGTCCCAAAACTAACCACCAGGAGGATAGCAGGGCTCTGCCTGCTATCTAGCCTCCGGTAGATATTTGCATGTGTACTGCAGCCCTTCTCCCCCCTCCCTCCCCTCCCTCTCCTCCCGTTCTATATCCCTCCCCCTAGCGCAAATCCCCCTTAATATTCTGCTCCCCCATGTCCCCGAGCCCCCCAAACTCTTACTTACCTCCCCTCGTTCCTCCGCCGCACTGCCGGCCCGCTGCCGGTCATTCAGTGCAGCGGAGGATCGAGGGGAGGTAAGTAAGAGTTTGGGGGGCTTTCTGAAAAAAAAATTATGCGGTTGGGGCTGGGGGACATGGGGGAGCAGCATGTTAAAAATTTGTTTTACAGGTGGACATACCCTTTAAGTCTTCTTTCACTCTATGGCTCTCACACAGTTACTTCTTCGCCCACAACAGTCTGTCATCCAATCTCACCCAGTGGACAACCATCAGAAACTGAAAACAATGTGTTTGGACACAGTAAACCTTTAGGGCTGGGACACATATGCATTTTAACGTGCAATCCGATCACGCATTAAAAAAGTGTCGGCCCTTTTTTAGAGCACATGCGATCACCATTATTTGCACAACATTGTGTGCGTGTTTCCGGTGCTATAGTGCGCGTTGTAATGTGGCCTCAGCCCTACTGATTGTGGACAACATTCTAACCATGAAGGATCCTAATATAGTTCTGCAACAACCAGAAGCACAAAGATTCCCTAAACTTTATTTAAAATGTACATTAAAAAAGCACCTGTACCCTAAAAAAAAATCCTCACTTGTTACCTGCCCCCAACTTAAATGTTCAGCACTAACCAGATATGTAAGGATAATTATTGTGCCCATTTAGGGTAATCTGGCTCCTCCCTCCATGCAGGATGTGACTGCTGACATCACAACCAATGATTGACTGCTGTTTCCTCTGCTGCCTCCACTGCACATGTTCAAGCTCATAAAAAGCTCATTGAGCAGAGGGAGGAGGTGGATACCTTTTCCAAAACTGAAGAGATCTTTTTATTAAATAACAGGCTACAAATGCATGTAATAAACTGGTAAAAATAGCAGTTTGGGGTTTGGACAGATAAATGCCATTTAAAATATCTAGAAATGTACCTGCAGCACAAACCTTCATCCCAGCTCTTTGGTTCCTGACTAAGTTCTCAGTAACTCAAACTGGTTTTATTTTTTCTGCTTGTGAATAATTCTGCAGGTGTTTAAACAGTTCAGCCTAAAACACGTTTTCTTGACTTTTAGCGCAGGAAATGCTGATTACATCTACCTATCACTTGCATAGCTAATGGACAAGCTTGTTGCAGTGAATGATTATACACAGGTGTATCTCGAGTTAGAAAGGCAAATTCTACATTATTTAAATCAGTTATAAGACAAGAAAAATGTGTGAACCGCTTAAACTTCTCCTTTAATAATTGTTGCCACATTTGTTTCTTTATTTCACTGTGCTTCATTTTTGGCAACAAAGTTGGGACATTTATACTGTAGTGAAATCTTAGATTCTAATACAGAAATGATTATATGGGGCATGTTTACCCCTCAAATAAAAAACTATATACAGGTAAATCACTCCCAAACCCCAATAGTTAGAAAGCTGACAGATGTGGGACAGTGGGACTGACATTTTATGCAGTGAAATGCTCTTCTCCCCTTTTCCTCTGCCTCTTAAAAGTTTCCGCTTCATCTCCAAGCTCTTTTATAATATCAACTGTCATATCCATGACTGACAGCTGCTAACCAGAAGAACCAAGATGCAAAAAGAGGGGTAACAGAACATCAGACAGCATTTCAGGTTAGTCTTACATCTTTCAAACTATTGCATTTTTATGGTTTGTGGTTGGGGGGGATGAAACACAGACCACACCCCTAAACAACATCCATTTTCTATTTTTATAGTCTATTGGGAAGACAATAGGCTATAATGAGGGTGGATCGGTGGGGGAGATTGACAGCCGGCCCTCCAACCACAGGCGTGTGTGCCTACTGTGCCTAATGGTAAATCCTGGCCTGTTTAAAAGCTTATGGCCTTAGTGCAGGATGCCATGTGGGATCTGCTGGAACAAAACCCTCATGTTGAATATTACTTTCTGTGGTAACTGATGTAGTCAACAATGTTATGTACCAGACATATTGTAATTATTGGCTAGGCCGCAATCAATGTGACCTCACTAGTGCACTACCGTTAATGTACTACGAGCACACGCAATCCACATTTTTGCGCAATTGCATGCGCTTCAATTGCGCAACATTGCGTGCCCGTTTCTGCTACAGTGTGGCCTAAATGTTTGTTTTTTTGTAACAGTAACTTGTTCACACAATCAATAAATATACTCAGTGAGATTCAATAAAAGTTCTTATTGTTTAAAATGGTGCTAATTTTGCTCCAACCAATCAGATGTTAGCTTTTAAATGTTAAATAAGATCTGATTGGTTGGGGCAAAATTAGCACCATTTTAAACGATAAGAACTTTTATTGAATAACCCTGACTGTGTTTTTGCTTACTGCCCCAAAAACGGTATCTATTATCTATCTATTATGTATGTGTGTATCTATCTATCTATCTATCTATCTATCTATTATCTATCTATCTATCTATCTGCCATTATGTAGGTGGAACAGTCCAGGTTCATCCATCTACAAAGAGATGGGGATGTGTGGAGACATAAGGCAACAAGACGATTGGTGGAACTGTTGGGTATTTTGAAAGCGAATTTGTACTTGTAACAAGATTGTGTCTTTATTTGCATCTCCTGTTTAATAGGGAGGATTAAAGTTTCACATTAGCTGCTTTTTCCTGACAGTTAATCCATTCGCCTTCACAATTAGTTTTCTGAGCAAAATTAAAACAAGTGACCCAAGAGAAACACCATGTTGGCGAAATGCAAACACCGTCCTTAGTTTGACACAACAAGAGCATCCTATCAGCCAGGAAAGCCTAGAGCGAACGCATTAGGACAAACAGAACATTTTTTTGGAGGAATAATAAGTCTAATTATTGTATTTAATTAACACTGTGTAATTAATAGGATACAGCCTTGTAGTGACTATATGGAAACACGTATATTGGATCTAAAGCACAGATTTTATTTTAAAGGTTTGATGATATAAAATGTTAATTAGGAATTTTATCTTTCCTATTGCACAGGACAGACATATGATTAAAAATATCAGTTAAAATGCCCATTATCTTCCCACACCCAATAGTGTTAAAGAGTTTAAAAATGAAAAGTACCTGGGGCAGGGAAGTAGGATTCATTATTCCTACCTCCTAATATCCTTTTGCATGTACACTTTTCATCTGCCAGGCTACTGTCAGGTTACTGTCCTGGAACTTCTTGTATTAAGATAGCGTTGAAGCACCAAGGAAGCCTGGCAGAACCAGTTTTCTTTGTACTGGTGCTCATCACAGAAAGGATATTAAAGGGTCACCATACTGAAAAAATGACTTTTCCTCATCTTAATCTATAAATAAATACGTTTAAGTAGCACTTACTCTGTGTGTGTTGCTGCATGACTTCAATCCAGCACATGTTTTGCTCAGGAGCAGTATCCCCCTCCCTCTTTTAACCACTCCCACTTCCATTAGAGATGTTCGAAACTGTTGAGTTTCACTCCGTTTTCAAATTTTCCAGAAAATTTGAAGATTTGAGAATGGAGAATTTTTTTTGAAAGTTTCTGTCCATTTTGAGAGACAAATAGTAACAGTAGGTTACTGTAAATCAAATAGTAACAGTAGGTTACTGTAAATGACACAGAGACCTGGGGAATGGTCTGGGGAACCCGTAAATAGAACCAAAACTATTGATCGGGCTGTTTTCGAGCTTCCGCAATCCATTTTCAAGGTTTACCGAAATTGAGCGCTATTTTCGAGGGTTCTATTTTCGATAATCGTCTACTTTCGGTTTTCGATAATCGTCTACTTTCGATTTTCAATAAAATCAAAAATTCGAAAAATCCAGGTTCTGTAAAATCCGGGAGTTCCTTAAGTTTCGTCAAGACTTCGAAACCCTCAGATTCGATTCAAACCCACATTACATCTCTAACTTCCATCGGACTTGACTTCCCCCCCCCCAACCACCTGTCAAGTCTGCACACAGCACACAGCATTACAACTGTCAAAACTCTGTCACCACTCCCAGCCACAGGTAATTTTTATTTCAACAGGTTAATACAGAGTCATCCCTAACACAGACTCAGCCCTAATACAGAGTCAGTCCTAATACAGAGTCAGCCCTAATAGTCAGCCCTTATACAGAGTCAGTCCTAATAAAGAGTTAGCCCTAACATAGAGTCAGCCCTAACACAGCGTCAGCCCTAACACAGAGTCAGTCCTAACACAGAGTCAGCCCTAATACAGAGTCAGCCCTAACACAGAGTCAGTCCTAACACAGAGTCAGCCCTAACACAGCGTCAGCCCTATACAGTCAGTCCTAACACATAGTCAGCCCTAACAGCGTAGCCCTAATACAGTCAGCCTTAAT
Organism: Hymenochirus boettgeri; assembly: GCA_019447015.1. Taxonomy (NCBI): domain Eukaryota; kingdom Metazoa; phylum Chordata; class Amphibia; order Anura; family Pipidae; genus Hymenochirus; species Hymenochirus boettgeri. Next base: position 251,212,373 of record CM033472.1, on the reverse strand, counting down.
ACAGCATCAGCCCTAATTCAGCGTCAGCCCTAATACAGCATCAGACCTAATACAGCGTCAGCCCTAATACAGCGTCAGCCCTAATACAGCATCAGACCTAATACAGCGTCAGCCCTAATACAGTGTCAGCCCTAATACAGCGTCAGAACCTATACAGAGTCAGCCCTAATACAGCATCAGCCTAATACAGCGTCAGCCTAACACAGAGTCAGCCCTAATACAGAGTCAGCCCTAAACAGCCATCAGAACCTAATACAGAGTCAGCCCTATACAGCATCAGACCTAATTAGGTCAGACCTAATACAGAGTCAGCCTAACAAAGAATCAGCCTTATTACAGAGTCAACCCTAATACAGTGTCAGCCCTAATACAGCGTCAGCCCTAATACAGAGTCAGCCCTAATACAGAGTCAGCCCTAATACAGAGTCAGCCCTAATACAGAGTCAGCCCTAATACAGCGTCAGCCCTAATACAGAGTCAGCCCTAATACAGCATCAGACCTAATATAGCGTCAGCCCTAATACAGCGTCAGCCCTAACAAAGAATCAGCCTTATTACAGAGTCAACCCTAATACAGCGTCAGCCCTAATACAGCTTCAGCCCTAATACAGCGTCAGCCCTAATACAGAGTTAGCCCTAATACAGAGTCAGCCCTAATACAGCGTCAGCCCTAATACAGAGTCAGCCCTAATACAGCATCAGACCTAATATAGCGTCAGCCCTAACAAAGAATCAGCCTTATTACAGAGTCAACCCTAATACAGCGTCAGCACTAATACACCGTCAGACCTAACAAAGAGTCAGCCCTAATACAGAGTCAGCCCTAATACAGAGTCAGCCCTAATACAGCGTCAGCCCTAATACAGTGTCAGCCCTAACAAACAGTCAGTCCTAACACAGCATCAGCACTAATACATCGTCAGACCTAACAAAGAGTCAGCCCTAATACAGTCAGCCCTAATACAGCGTCAGACCTAACAAACAGTCAGTCCTAATACAGCATCAGCCCTCATACAGCGTCAGCCCTAACAAAGAGTCAGCCCTAATACAGAGTCGGCCGTAATACAGAGTCGGCCCTAATACAGTGTCAGCCCTAATACAGTCAGCCCTAATACAGCTACATGTGATGTAAATGACCAGTTACAATATTCAAAGCCTCTCAGTGATCCGGGGCAAATGCCTTCTTTCCCCCAGGAAAAGAATGTTAATCTACTTTCAGGAGAACAGGACAGGCGTATATGGGGATAATGAAGGGTTGCTTTATTAGCTGGTGTCATACAATAGTAAAGACATTTAAATGAATGGCTAATGTGCATTTTAGTTGGATGAAGGGAATCAGTACCAAGTTTTCAAAAGGAATTAATAAAATAGGCTTATGGTACAAGCTAATTACCACAAAGAGTCAGCCCTAATACAGAGTCAGCCCTAATAGTCAGCCCTTATACAGAGTCATTCCTAATAAAGAGTTAGCCCTAACATAGAGTCAGCCCTAACACCAGCGTCAGCCCTAAACAGAGTCAGTCCTAACACAGAGTCAGCCCTAATACAGAGTCAGCCCTAACACAGAGTCAGTCCTAACACAGAGTCAGCCCTAACACAGCGTCAGCCCTAATACAGAGTCAGTCCTAACAATAGTCAGACCTAACACAGCGTCAGCCCTAATACAGTCAGCCTTAATACAGCATCAGCCCTAATACAGCTCAGCCCTAATACAGCATCAGACCTAATAAGCGTCAGCCCTAATAACAGCGTCAGCCCTAATACAGCGTCAGACCTAATACAGCGTCAGCCCTAAACAGCGTCAGCCCTAATACAGCGTCAGCCCTAACACAGAGTCAGCCCTAATACAGAGTCAGCCCTAATACAGCATCAGACCTAATACAGAGTCAGCCCTAATACAGCATCAGAACTAATATAGCGTCAGACCTAATACAGAGTCAGCCCTAACAAAGAATCAGCCTTATTACAGAGTCAACCCTAGTACAGCGTCAGCCCTAATACAGCGTCAGCCCTAATACAGAGTCAGCCCTAATACAGAGTCAGCCCTAATACAGAGTCAGCCCTAATACAGCATCAGACCTAATATAGCGTCAGCCCTAATACAGCATCAGCCCTAACAAAGAATCGCCTTTACAGAGTCAACCCTAATACAGCGTCAGCCTAATAATACAGTCAGCCCTAATACAGAGTCAGCCTATACAGAGTCAGCCCTAATACAGGTCAGCCCTAATACAGAGTCAGCCCTATACAGAGTCAGCCCTAATACAGATCAGCCAATACAGATACAGACCCTAATACAGAGTCAGCCCTAATACAGAGTCAGCCCTAATACAGCGTCAGCCCTAATACAGAGTCAGCCCTAATACAGCATCAGACCTAATATAGCATCAGCCCTAACAAAGAATCAGCCTTATTACAGAGTCAACCCTAATACAGCGTCAGCCCTAATACAGTGTCAGCCCTAACAAACAGTCAGTCCTAACACAGCATCAGCACTAATACACCGTCAGACCTAACAAAGAGTCAGCCCTAATACAGTCAGCCTTAATACACCGTCAGACCTAACAAAGAGTCAGCCCTAATACAGTCAGCCCTAATACAGCGTCAGACCTAACAAACAGTCAGTCCTAATACAGCATCAGCCCTCATACAGCGTCAGCCCTAACAAAGAGTCAGCCCTAATACAGGTCGGCCGTATAACAGAGTCGGCCCTATACGTGTCAGCCCTAATACAGTCAGCCCTAATACAGCTACATGTGATGTAAATGACCAGTTACAATATTCAAGCCTCTCAGTGATCCGGGGCAAATGCCTTCTTTCCCCCAGGAAGAAGAAGTTAACTACTTCAGAGAAGGACAGGCGAATGGGGATAATGAAGGGTTGCCATTAGCGGGCGACAAAGAAAGACATGTAAATGAAGGCTAAGTGCATAGAGGAGGAAGAAGTAGCCAAGCAAGAAAAAGACAAGAAGAAAATCATATTAGGCTTAATGGTACAAGCTAATTACCTACCGGGAGCTGAAAAGAGACAGAGGTCAGTATGATGGAATACAGAGGTAAAAAAAATGTCCAAGACCTTTCTAAACGTTAACCCTTAACTGACAGTTCTAAACACTGACACATAGAAATTCAAAAGCAGATTAATGTCCAACGTTTATTATAAGGATGGATTTTTAAAGGACCCATTCATCTACCTGTGAGCCAATCAAATCATCCCCTGGTGGACAGAAGTGAAACATACAGATGCCTTAGTGGAAGTGAAGGGCCTGTATAAAGAATGGTACTTTCCAAGGTTGTTCATGTAATGTTCCGGGTTAAGAGACAGCCGTGCTGCTATTATATTATTATTACTTATTATAATAAAATGTTCCGGGTTTAGAGAGAGCCGTGCTGTTATTAATATTATTATTATTACTTATTATAATAAAATGTTCTGGGTTTAGAGAGAGCCGTGCTGTTATTGATATTATTATTACTTATTATAATAAAATGTTCCGGGTTTAGAGAGAGCTGTGCTGTTATTGATATTATTATTATTACTTATTATAATAAAATGTTCCGGGTTTAGAGAGAGCTGTGCTGTTATTAATATTATTATTATTACTTATTATAATAAAATGTTCCGGGTTTAGAGAGAGCTGTGCTGTTATTAATATTATTATTATTACTTATTATAATAAAATGTTCCGGGTTTAGAGAGAGCCGTTTATTATTATTACTTATTATAATAAAATGTTCCGGGTTTAGAGAGGGCTGTGCTGTTATTCATATTATTATTATTATAATAAAATGTTCCGGGTTTAGAGAGAGCCGTGCTGTTATTAATATTATTATTTAGAGAGAGCTGTGCTGTTATTAATATTATTATTATTACTTATATATAAAATGTTCCGGGTTTAGAGAGCCATGCTTGTATTCATATTATTATTATACTTATCTAATAAAATGTTCCGGGTTTAGAGAGAGCCGTGCTGTTATTAATTATATTATTATTATTATTACTTATTATAATAAAATGTTCCGGGTTTAGAGAGAGCCGTGCTGTTATTAAATATTATTATTATAATTAAAATGTTCGGGTTTAGAGAGAGCCGTGCTGTTATTAATATTATTATATTAATTACTTATTATAATAATGTTCCGGGTTTAGAGAGAGCCAGGCTGTTATTATATTATTATTATTATAAAAAATGTTCGGGTTTAGAGAGAGCCATGCTGGATTAATATTATTATTATTATAATAAAATGTTCCATGTTAGAGAGAGCCGTGCGTTATTAATATTATTATTATTTTTCTATTATAATAAATGTTCCGGGTTAGAGAGAGCCATGCTGTTATTAATAATATTATTATTATTATTAAAATGTTCCGGGTTTAGAGAGGGCGTGCTATTATTAATATTATTATTATTATCACTTATATAATTAATGTTCCGGGTTTAGAGAGGGCCGTGCTATTATTAATTATTTTATTATTATATTATTTTATAATTAAATGTTCCGGGTTTAGAGGAGGTCTTGCTATTATTAATATATTATTATTATCACTTATTATAATAAAATGTTCCTGTTTAGAGAGGGTCATGCTGTATTATATTATTATTATTACGTATTATAATAAAATGTTCTGTGTTTAGAGAGAGCCGTGCTGTTATTATGTTATATATATTATTACTTATTATAATAAAATGTTCCGGGTTTAGAGAGAGCCATGCTGTTATTAATATTATTATTATTATAATAAAATGTTCCGGGTTTAGAGAGAGCCGTGCTGTTATTAATATTATTATTATTATTTATTATAATAAAATGTTCCGGGTTTAGAGAGGGCCGTGCTGTTATTGATATTATTATTATTACTTATTATAATAAAATGTTCCGGGTTTAGAGAGGGTCATGCTGTTATTAATATTATTATTATTATAATAAAATGTTCCGTGTTTAGAGAGAGCCGTGCTGTTATTATATTATTATTATTACTTATTATAATAAAATGTTCTGGGTTTAGAGAGGGCCGTGCTGTTATTGATATTATTATTATTACTTATTATAATTAAATGTTCCGGGTTTAGAGAGAGCCGTGCTGTTATTAATATTATTATTATTATTTATTATAATAAAATGTTCCGGGTTTAGAGAGGGTCATGCTGTTATTAATATTATTATTATTACTTATTATAATAAAATGTTCCGTGTTTAGAGAGGGCCGTGCTGTTATTATATTATTATTATTACTTATTATAATAAAATGTTTCATGTTTAGAGAGAGCCGTGCTGTTATTATATTATTATTATTACTTATTATAATAAAATGTTCCGGGTTTAGAGAGAGCCGTGCTGTTATTAATATTATTATTATTACTTATTATAATAAAATGTTCCGTGTTTAGAGAGGGCGGTGCTGTTATTATAGTATTATTATTACTTATTATAATAAAATGTTCTGGGTTTAGAGAGGGCCGTGCTGTTATTGATATTATTATTATTACTTATTATAATTAAATGTTCTGGGTTTAGAGAGAGCCGTGCTGTTATTAATATTATTATTATTATTACTTATTATAATAAAATGTTCCGGGTTTAGAGAGGGCCGTGCTGTTATTAAAGGGCATGTCCACCCCTTTAACATTTTTTGTTATATAATAGGTCTCCTTGAGAGGCAGCCAATCACGGACACGGCTGCCGGCTACACAGAGGTAAGGTAAGTAAAGATCAGGGGAATCTCTGGAAAATCTATTATAGCGGTTGGGGCTGGAGGAGGGAGAGCTATTATATAACAAAGGGTTTTAAACTAGGGGGAGGGAGATGAAAACGGGAGGGAGAGGGAGGGGGAGGAGGGCTGCTCTGAGCAAGAGGGAGGGGGAGGAGGGCTGCTCTGAGCAAGCCAAAAACCTCTGAGAGGAAGCCTCAGAGGCGGAAACAATTTCCCTCCCTGCAGTGCCCCTGGTGGTCAGTTTTTTTTTTTACTTTGGGGGACATTACAGGAGAACCATTTGAAGCTGGGAGAAGGTAAGGATTTTTATACACATATTTTTATACATATACATAGTGGGGCAAGTAGTGGGGGGAATTATAGTGTTGGGGGTGGACATGCCCTTTAATATTATTATAACCTACCCCTGTAGTGGATTTCTATGGGAGTAACTGGAAGATTATAGCCTTATAATCTTACAGTTCCAGGAGGAGAAGGAAACCAGAAGCCACAAAGGGGTAGGTTATAATAAATGATGCACCCCTAACTGTAAATTCGGCCTGCAACCTTGTGCTTTTATATGGTCACAGAACTCCTCTGTGACTTCTAATATCCTTATAATTTACAGTTGGGGGTGCATTATCCACTATATTATTACTTATTATAATAAAATGCTCCGGGTGCAGAGAAGGCAGTGCTGTTATTATATTATAAAGGCCGTGCTGTTATTATATTACAAAGGCCGTACTGTTATTATATTATAAAGGCTGTGCTGTTATTATATTATAAAGGCTGTGCTGTTATTATATTACAAAGGCCGTGCTGTTATGATATTATAAAGGCTGTGTGTTATTATATTAAAGAGGCTGTGCGTTATTATATTATAAAAAAGGACCGTACGTTATTATATTATAAAGGCCGTGCTGTTATTATATTATAAAGGCTGTGCTGTTATTATATTATAAAGGCCGTGCTGTTATTATATTATAAAGGCCGTGTTGTTATTATATTATAAAGGCCGTGCTGTTATTATATTATAAAGGCGTGCCGTTATTATATTATAAAGGCCGTGCAGTTATTATATTATAAAGGCCGTGCAGTTATTATATTATAAAGGCCGTGCTGTTATTATATTATAAAGACGTGCTATTATTATATTATAAAGGCATGATGTTATTATATTATAAAGGCATGATGTTATTATATTATAAAGGCCGTGCAGTTATTATATTATAAAGGCCGTGCTATTATTATATTATAAAGGCGTGCTGTTATTATATTATAAAGGCCGTGCTATTATTATATTATAAAGGCATGATGTTATTATATTATAAAGGCTGTGATAACCCCTCACTTTTCCAACAAAGTGTTAAATGGAAAATACAAGTTATATTGTGCTCATTAGAAAGACGGCCCTGCTGAATTCGTGTCAGGCTATGACGGTGTCTGTTGGGGGTCTATGATAAAATCCTAATGAGAAACAGTGGGGGCCAAATGTAGCAATTAAATTCCACTGCGGTGTATCCAGATAACAGCCCGGTGTGATTCCAGCTGCCTCTAGTTTACAAAGCAACCGGCCATAGAGCAACATCCAATTACATTAGGGAGACCGTAGGACCGGAGCAAAGACAGTAAAACACTGATATTAAATCCAGACCCATTTTCTCCTGATAGGAAATTTACGGTGAAATCAAAAGTAAATGTGTTGGTAGAAGGTTAATATTTTAATCTTGGTAAACAAATGTTCAGTAAAGTGTAGTATAGGTTTTACTTTACAGACAATATCAATCATCCACATAGATAACTTTGTTGTATATAGTGCTTCCTTTGGTGAATTACAATGAAAAGATTCCCCCAGTGCATCCTGTTTCTAATCCTTTGGGCCACTAACCTAGGAAAACTTACCTATCCCTAGACACACCACTGTCACCAAAGGACCCACCCGCTCAGTCTGGAGAAGCAACCCCACAACTAGACAAGGCTAAACTCTTGGAGGGGATTGCAACCACATTAACAGCAGGGGTGTTCCTAGAGTTTTTGACACCTGAAACAACTTTTGAAACGTGAAGCGGGCGTGGCACTGCTCTGCACTGCGCTTCAGGAGAACCATAAGGAGCAGGGATGTATGGTAAGGATTTTTAAATACTCAGTGGGGCCAGTATGGGGTTAAATTTAAAGGGCATGTCCAACCCCCAACTTAATTTAAGTACAGCACCCCTCCCCAACCCAAGAACTTATACTTACTACTCCACCAAGTGTCTCTAAATAAGTTATTTGTTGCCGTCAGGCACATCTCCCGCCTATACTATACTATACTATACTATGTGGGCTAAAGTTCTAAGCGGAGTTCCTCAGGGTTCTGGTACTGGGTTTGTGTTTTTTTAAGTTTTTAGCTTCTGGTTAATCATGCTGTATAAATGACTTAGAAGGGGGCATTGAGAGCAAGGTCTCTGTGTTTGCTGATGACACTAAATTATGCAGAGCTTTGGAAACTTCCAATGATGTGCAGTGGCTGAAGCAGACCTAGATAGATTATCAAAATGGGCAGCAGCAGAAGGGCAGATGAGATTAATGTTGATAAATGTAAGGTGATGCATTGGGATTTAATAATCCCTGTGCCACCTACACCATAAATACACTGTGTTAGGTGCATCTGAAATGGAAAAAGATTTGGGGGTTTGGTAGATAACAGACTTAGCTGTAGCAAACAATGCCCGGTAGCACAAGCTAGAGCTAGCAAGATATTGTCTTGTATAAAGAGGGGAATGGAAATAAGAGAGAAAAATATTATTCTCCCTCTTTACAAGGCACTCGGTAAGGCCACATTGGATATGCGGTGCAGTTTTGGAATCCCATATACAAAAGGGACATCTTGGAAATTGAGGCAGTCAGAGAAGGGCAACTAAATTAATAAGGGGAATGGAGGGGCTTGAATATGCAGGCAGATTAGACAAGTTAGGGCTGTTTACATTGGAGAAGCGGCGGTTGCGTGGGGACATGATAACCTTATACAAATAATTAATGGCCCATACAGTGAACCTCTGGTGCATGTTCACTAATAGGTCTATCAGAGGAACGTGGACATCCTTTAAGGTTGGAAGAAAAGAAGTTTCATCTTCAAGTTAGGAGAGGTTTTCTTTACAGTGAGAACGGTGGTGAAACTGTGGAACTGTCTTCCAGCAGAGGTGGTAATGGCAAGTTCATGAATAACTTTAAAAAGACTGGATAAGTTTCTAAAACTAAAAAATATTGAGAATACTGGTATTAATGCATATAGATCTGGTTGATCCAGGGATACTTTCCGATTGCCGTTTGGAGTCAGGAAGGAATTTTTTCCCCCTTTTTAGCTGGGGTTTTTTGCCTTCTTGGATCAACTGTTAGGGTAGGGTTAAAAAAAAAAAAAAAAGTGAATAGGTTGGACTTGATGGACGAATGTCTTTATTCAACCTTAATTACTATGTTACTATGTTACTAGGTAAAGCTGTTAGTCACGGCTGTGCCTGATGATGTCACCACTAGGGATGAAAGAAACTGGCAGTGGATCTGTGGAACCTATTGAAGTTCCCAAAATCCGATTTGATCTCAATTAAATTTCCAATTACAATTTTCAAGTTTTCTATGGCAGTTTTTAATCTGCGACTGGAATTTTCGAATGCAATTTAGAAAAATCTGTCAGATCCTATTTTCGAAACCGGCTGTTCCGAATCGAATCTGGGGCCGAGACTGTAGAGTCTATCTACCCAGGGGTTCCTCCTCTTAGATCTCCACACAGCTTTCACAGTTAGAGAAAATAAATGCTCGTACACATGTCCGATACAGTTCCCATCGCCATTCGGATCAACGAGCCTGACTGAAAAGGTACACACGCACGATTGTTGGGCAAAACGTTTGTAGAACACAAATTGTTTGCTCGTTCATCCAGCGCCATATGATATGTGTGTATGGTAAGAGTGAGTATTCTGATCTAGCTCATTTCATTTATGTGGGTTACAACATCAGAATAATCTTTGCCCATTAGGTGGAAAAATGATTTCCCCAGCTCCATAGACCATTCATTTGTTGTAAAACCTACTGTATAGCATCCAATGGGAGAGCCGTCTATGTCTACCCTAAATCAATGGACCCTGAGTAAAAGCCATGTAATACAAACTACACACTGACTTCATTACACAGGTGTTCCTTGTAACCTGTAATAATAATGACACAGTAAGGAGTTGGACATATAATTTATATACAAACGAACATAAACAAACGAACATCGGAATAAACTTCGATCCGTGCAGAAGTTAAAAGCAAAAACAATCTTTATTCGGAATATCAATAAAACATCACGGCAGACATCCACGCCTGACGCGTTTCAAGCGCCTATGACTAAGAGCCGGTTTACGGCTTGAAACGCGTCAGGCGTGGATGTCTGCCGTGATGTTTTATTGATATTCCGAATAAAGATTGTTTTTGCTTTTAACTTCTGCGCCGATGTTCGTTTGTTGCTGCTTATACATAATACGGTCCAAGCGAAGGGTCCGGGGCAGGCAGCACCCGGATCACCCGAGGGATCGGGTGAGTTTACCACAATTATATGTGATATTTACAGACATAAATGTGAGTCCTCGATGTTGCAGAACTAAGAAACCAGCGCCGGGTTCAGGGTGTGTACACCTGAACCACAAGCACTTATAAGTGAGTGTCAGTTTCACATAGGGTGCTGTTTGTTTATTTTGTTTATTGTATAAAGAACTTAGTCTGCTCACTGAATAGAGGAAGCATAGCCTTCTCACTACTATATGTTTTGCATATAATTTATAGCACATTTTACCCATGGTATAAGTCAAAACAAATGGTATTTCTCAGCAATAAAGGACACCAAGACTGGACCTGTTAATGACGTAGGTGAATTATACCAAAAAAGGACCTGTTGAGAGCAATGCTTCCAAATCTGTACCTGTAGGTGGGGACACACAGATCAATACCAATTGTAAAATCCCAAAATCATATGACCAATACCAAGAAACTAGATTAATCCCCATTCTCTAGTCTGGAAGAGACTTTTACTGATGTCATTAGAGGTTCTCCTCAAACATCTCCCATAATCAACGTTCTGCACTGGAGCTATCAACATCTGATCAGGGAGCCAGGTAAGTATTGTTATTCTAGGATTTCAAGAGGGTAAATATGCTCTTTAAGGCAATTTCATTATAGCCATAGTCCAAGAGGAAACATAAACATCATGCCCACAAGTGACTGGGTTGCCTTTTGGAAGGCACGGTTATTGAATGATGCGCAGACAGCAGTTGCTGGCACACTATGTTGGAACTCGATAGTGAGTGCTTAGCACACAGTAGTTTTCTGTGTTTGTGTGTTCTACTACATCATGGTTTCTCTGCTGTCATTACCCATAAAAAAATCTGAAATTCACAATTACAGCAGTAATGGCCGACCAGGGCAGGTCTAGCTCAGCAGTAAATGGATACAATGATTTGTTGGAACAGGTTAATGACTGCGCTCACCAAATGACAAAGCCTTTCACTATGACCCATTCTACTGCAAATGCTTGTCTACAGAGATTTCATGGCTATTAGCTTTATTTTATATCATTATTAATGGAAACAGAACCTTGCAGAGGGTTTTCCTTTCCTTATCAATGTAGTGAACTTAATACAAATATTACCTTCTCCCTATTGTTCACTATGATCCTACACACACCAGTGTAGACAACAGGTAGTTGCTCTGTGTTGAGTGAATCCCTGTTGGAAGAGGATCTTGGGGTTCTTGGGTTGCAGTGCCAGGCAGCAACAACCAGAGCCAGCAGGGTATTGTCTTGTATAAAGAGAGGTATGGATTCAAGGGAGGAAAATGTAATTCTCCCTCTTTACAAAGCATTGGTAAGGCCTCATTTGGAATATGCAGTGCAATTTTGGAATCCTGTGTACAAAAAGGACATCTTTGAAATGGAAAGGGTTCAGAGAAGGGCAACTAAATTAATACAGGGATTGGGGGAGCTTGAACATAAAGACAGACTAGATAAGTTACAATTATGTACGTTAGAGAAAAGGCACTTGCGTGGGGATATGATTACTGTGTATAAATACATTAACGGGCCATACAATAAACTATCTGGGGCATTGTTCACCAATAGAACATGTCAGAGGACACGTGGACATCCCTTAAAAATTCGTCTGAATCAATAGGTTTGCTGGTCTGCTGCTTGTTGGAGGACTGGGAAAGGACAGTGTTGTGCACTAGAGTGACGGGTGAAGAAGTTGGATGGACATTGTTGCTTCAGGAGCCCGGTAAGTCAGGAGAGGCATAGAGAACTGTGAGTCCCACTAAAGTCCCATTTTGTTGATATATCGTAGTACCTGTGACCGTCCGACCGAGTAGGGGCTGTTTGCCTTGCTATTGACTTACCATGATATATCTGTTTGGCAGACTGATCTTGGCGTGGACTATCTATGATTGTTATTATCCAAGTGACTGCTTATGGAATCAAGCGACATGGGGGATGCCCCGTTTGCTGTACAATATGGATATGTTTTATAATTAGTGCAATAAAGGTTGTGTTTTATCTAAATTTTAGTGGTTTACAATGTATTGTGCTGTCATTCAGGGACCTTATTCCCTGGGTGTCTATGCCGGTGGATAGTAGTATATTAAGAGTATGTCTCTGACAGCACCGCACAATAGAGCATTGCCATACCTAATTATGAGTGGTATATACACTACATATAGAATATAATGTCATTTGTAGTAGTTTTGATCCCTTAAAGGTTATCTCCACTGGTAAACCCGCTTTTTTCTATTTAGTTATATTGAAGAACAGGAGGTAAAGGAGCTGTGTCTTACCTCCTGTTCTTCAATAAAACCTGCAGGAGCCGGGAGAGAAGGTAAGGCACTTACAGGATTGCACGTTCCTCCGCCGCTTCATCTGACAGGTCCCAATGGACTCTGTATTCTATGCACGTGCGCATTACATTTGCAAATATGCATAGACTACTAAGTCCACCGGGACCTGTCAGACTACGTGGCGAAGAAGTGAGCGATTGGTAGGTACCTTACCTTCGTTCCCGGCTCCTGAAGGTTTTATTGATGAATGGGAGGTAAGACACAGCTCCTTTAGCTCCCATTCTTCAAAAAAACTAAATAGAAAAAAAGGTGTTTTTACCAGTGGACATCCTTTAAGACTTGAAGAAAAAAGGTTTAGGCTTCAAGCTCGGAAAGGGTTTTTCACTGTGAGAACGGTAAAGCTATGGAACTGTCTTCCAGTGGACGTTGTTATGGCAGGTTCATTGGTCAGTTTAATAAAAAGCTGGATGAGTTTCTGCAAACAAGGAATGTTACAAGTTACTGGTATTGATACATAAAGTAGAGTTGGGAAAGGGTTTGTCACTGTGAGAACGGTAAAGCTATGGAACTGTCTTCCAGTGGACGTTGTTATGGCAGGTTCATTGGTCAGTTTAATAAAAAGCTGGATGAGTTTCTACAAACAAGGAATGTTACAAGTTACTGGTATTGATACATAAAGTAGAGTTGGGAAAGGGTTTGTCACTGTGAGAACGGTAAAGCTATAGAACTGTCTTCCAGTGGACGTTGTTATGGCAGGTTCATTGGTCAGTTTAATAAAAAGCTGGATGAGTTTCTGCAAACAAGGAATGTTACAAGTTACTGGTATTGATACATAAAGTAGAGTTGGGAAAGGGTTTGTCACTGTGAGAACGGTAAAGCTATGGAACTGTCTTCCAGTGGACGTTGTTATGGCAGGTTCATTGGTCATTTTCAAAAAAAAGCTGGATGAGTTTCTGCAAACAAGGAATGTTACAAGTTACTGGTATTGATATATAAAGTAGAGTTGATCCAGGGAAATTTCCGATTGCCACTTGGAGTCAGGAAGGAATTCCCATGACAATCTTTCTATATTTAGCAGGCACAGAACAATCATGTAAGGGCTCAGGCAGATGCATGAAATAGAACGTGTGATCAGGCCAACATGTGACTCTTGGACCTTGGGCCTACAAGATGACAGCAGTGGGTAAAGAAGAGAGTAGATTATATAAATAGCTCCACAATGCATCAAGCCATTGCCATTTGGAAAAAGCTGTCAATATCCTGTCAGCTATTCCCTTATGTCCATAAACATTGATTTCAAGGTAAAGTGAAAATCCTTGTCAGTGCACACAGTCACCTCGCATCAGTCTGCATCACCGGTAAATATGTCTTCTCCCATCAATCCACACAGCAGAATAATATCAATTTGAGGCATCAGAGGGGATCAGAAGAAATTAGAAGTTGACCACGGACAGGCGCTGACATATGAAGGCGAAGGGCTATGTGCTTACTGTACAATGACGCAAAAGAGATGTTACCTGTAATGCTCTCTGGCCTCCACATAGCTACCCTGGGATATAAATCTCTCAACTGTATATGGGGGAACCTCTAGTAAAGGAACAATTTTTATTTCTTGAACGAAACGTTCCAATGATCCATACTGTTCCCAGGGGTGCAGGGTTACTATAAATAGAATGGACCAGTTATCTGTAGGGTTTATACACCTAAAGCCCATCCTCCCACCAATCACTTGTAGTTTTATATCTGGTATCACCCCCTAACATGGGGATTGCCCTCTGGAAACTGTGTTTAGATTTATTTGTCTGTCAACCTGGTACCAACAATCTAGATTCTTCCCTTCTCTAGATACACTTAGATGAAATACATTGAATTTCAGTACCAACATTACCCAGGTGTGAACACAGCAGGGGAAATCCTGCTACTAGAGGCAAGACTTGTGGGGTTGACAGAACCTTTGTCCAATCAGTCACTGCAGATGTTCTGTAGGGCTCTATCAAGGGCAACTAGTCCACAACAGACAAAACAGCCATAAAAAAAGCCAAGAGTCTTTTCCACAATGTGATAACTACGATAAAGCTTGTTGGATAACAATAGCCATCTAAACCCTTCTCCGAAAATTGATAGAACCCAGGGAGTGGATCTAACCTGCTAGGTTACCTGCAAACTGGAAATTAGAATGTCCTGCCCCCAATTTGGCCCATGGCCTTACAAATAGCAAGACGGTCTCTACAAGAAGTGCATCTTTATATTAGCCAAGACCAACACTGAGGGGCGGGACTATGCTGGCCGGCATTTCCTAGACTACCATTCTCTGGTTTGCTGTCAGAGCAAATCAACTGATTTAAATAGTTTACTATAATTAATAATCCCACCATGTTGGACACTAGAAAGCCAGAGAGACCAACCTTTAAACTTACCTAAAGGTTAAAGGCGATTATAGTGAAAATAACCATTTTTTAACAGTTATTTTCTCTGGATAAACTGTTAGGTAGGAATCATGATATAAAGGTTGCACTAAATGGAAGCATGTCTTTATTCATCCTCCAATACTATGTAACTGTTAGACAGACATTATGGGTAGGGTATAAAGGTTAGACTAGATGGACGTATGTCTTTATTCAACCTACAATACTATGTTACTATGTAACTGTTATACAGACATTATGGGTAGGGTAATAAAGGGTTGGACTAGATGGACGTATGTCTTTATACACCTCCAATACTATGTTACTATGTAACGTTATACAGACATTATGGGTAGGGTATAAAGGTTGGCTAGATGGACGTGTCTTTATTCAACCTACTTACTATGTAACTGTTATAAGACATATGGGTAGGGTATAAAGGTTGGACTAGATGATGTCTTTTTAACCTCCAATACTATGTTACTATGTAACTGTTATACGACATTATGGGTAGGGTATAAAGGTTGGACTAGATGGACGTATGTCTTTATCAACCTCAATACTATGTTACTATGTAACTGTTATACAGACATTATGGTAGGTATAAGGTTGGACTAGATGGACGTATGTCTTTATTCAACCTACCAATACTATGTTACTATGTAACTGTTATAAGACATTATGGGTAGGGTATAAAGGTGGACTAGATGGATGTATGTCTTTATACACCTCCAATACTATGTTACTATGTAACTGTTATACAGACATTGTTTAAATATTTTAAAGATATGGGTAGGGTATAAAGGTTGGACTAGATGGACGTATGTCTTTATTCAACCTCACAATACTAGTTACTATGTAACTGTTATACAGACATTATGGGTAGGTATAAAGGTTGGACTAGATGGACGTATGTCTTTATACAACCTCAACTATGTTACTAGTTAACTGTTATACAGGACTTATGGTAGGGTATAAGGTTGGACCTAGATGGCCGTATGTCTTTATTCAACCTACAATACTATGTTACTATGTAACTGTTATACAGACATTATGGGTAGGGTATAAAGGTTGGACTAGATGGACGTATGTCTTTATACAATCTCCAACACTATGTTACTATGTAACTGTTATACAGACATTATGGGTAGGGTATAAAGGTTGGACTAGATGGACGTATGTTTTTATACAACCTCCAATACTGTTACTATGTAACGGTTATACAGACATTATGGGTAGGGTATAATGGTTGGACTAGATGGACGTATGTCTTTATTCAACCTCCAATACCATGTTATTATGTAACTGTTAGACAGACATTATGGGTAGGGTATAAAGGTTGGACTAGATGGACGTATGTCTTTATACAACCTCCAATACTATATTACTATGTAACTGTTAGACAGATATTATGGGTAGGTTATAAAGGTTGGACTAGAAGGACGTATGTCTTTATACAACCTCCAATACTATGTTACTATGTAACTGTTAGACAGACCATTTTTTTTTTTTTTTTTTTTTGTTTTTTTTACAAAATTAACTGTTACTATTAAATTTTATAGAATTATGGGTAGGGTATAAAGGTTGGACTAGATGGACGTATGTCTTATTCAACCTCACAATACTGTACTATGTAACTGTTATACAGACATTATGGGTAAGTATAAAGGTTGGACTAGATGGACGTATGTCTTTATACACCTCCAATACTATGTTACTAGTAACTGTTATACAGACATTATGGTAGGGTATAAGGTTGGCTAGATGGACGTATGTCTTTATCAACCTCAATACTATGTTACTATGTAACTGTTAACAGAATTATGGGTAGGGTATAAAGGTTTGGACTAGATGGACGTATGTCTTTATACAACTCCAAACTATGTTACTATGTAACTGTTATACAGACTTATGGGTAGGTATAAAGGTTGGACTAGATGGACGTATGTTTTATACAACCTCCAATACTAGTTACTATGTAACGGTTAACAGACATTATGGGTAGGGTATAAGGTTGGACTAGATGACGTATGCTTTTATCAACCTCCAATACTATGTATATGTAACTGTTAGACAGACATTATGGGTAGGGTATAAAGGTTGGACTAGATGGAACGTATGTCTTTATACAACCTCCAATACTATTTACTAGTAACTGTTAGACAGAATTATGGGTAGGGTTATAAAGGTGGACTAGTGGATTATGTCTTTATACAACCTCCAATCTATATTACTATGTAACTGTTAGACAGATAGATGGGTAGGTTAAAGGTTGGACTAGAAGACGTATGTCTTTACACCTCCATACTATGTTACTATGTAACTGTTAGACAGACATTATGGTGGGTATAAAGGTTGGACTAGATGAACGTATGTCTTTATACAACCTCCAATACTATGTTACTATGTAACTGTTAGACAGACATTATGGGTAGGGTATAAAGGTTGGACTAGATGGATGTATGTCTTTATAAAACCTCCAATACTATGTTACTATGTAACTGTTATACAGACATTATGGGTAGGGTATAAAGGTTGGACTAGGTGAACGTATGTCTTTATACAACCTCCAATACTATGTTACTATGTAACTGTTTTATACAGACATTATGGGTAGGTATAAGGTTGGACTAGATGGACGTATGTCTTTATACAACCTCCAATACTGTTACTATGTAACGTTATACAGACATTATGGGTATGTATAAGGTTGGACTAGATGGACGTATGTCTTTATCAACCTCCAATACAGTTACTTATGTAACTGTTAGACAGACATTATGGGTAGGGTATAAAGGTTGGACTAGATGGAGTATGTCTTTATAAACCTCCAATACTATTTACTATGTAACTGTTAGACGAATTATGGGTAGGGTATAAAGGTTGGACTAGAGGAACGTTATGTCTTTATACAACCTCCATTACTATTTACTATGTAACTGTTAGACAGATTATGGGTAGGGTATAAAGGTTGGACTAGAGGACGTATGTCTTTATCAACCTCCAATACAATGTTACTATGTAACTGTTAGACGACATTATGGTAGGTATAAAGGTTGGACTAGATGAACTTATGTCTTTATACAACCTCCAATACTATGTTACTATGTAACTGTTAGACAGACATTATGGGTAGGGTATAAAGGTTGGACTAGATGGATGTATGTCTTTATACAACCTCCAATACTATGTTACTATGTAACTGTTAGACAGGCATTATGAGTAGGGTATAAAGGTTGGACTAGATGAACGTATGTCTTTATACAACCTTCAATACTATGTTAATATGTAACTGTTAGACAGGCATTATAGGTAGGGTATAAAGGTTGGACTAGATGAACATATGTCTCTATACAACCTCCAATACAATGTAAAGGCTTCACCAAAAACAAGAATAATTGCAAAATTATTAAAAAACATTTAATAAATAAACTCATGCCTGAATTGGAGGTCGAGGTCCATCTGCCAAGTGGGTGAGTGCCCATTTTGTTAATCCGTCCTGGCATCAGGCCTTGTCTGCCAAATCAGACATGTGTACAGATCTTTAAGAAGAAGATAGTGTTGAAATCTAGAGTGTTTCTAGGATGTAATCTTCTTTTATAATCTATAATTATATAGGAGGTAGGAGCAAGTATTCCTACCTCCCATTCTGCTTTAATTGAATAGTAATTAGCTTTGTCTTTGGGTGCTTGCAGCTTTCAATCTACCTACAGTGCCTCTAGATTGGGGGCAGGGGGAGTTGTTTTTTTCAGTAAAGTTGTCCTTTAAAACACCCAGTATACAGAATTTCAAATATGACATAAACGTCAAACCTTTAGAGTTTGAACACATTGTTCTGATTGAAAGCTTTCCGATCCTTTCCAAAGCATCGAAATTCACAGCGTCTCCCGACAAAAGGTCTTATCACACAACACACAATAAATCAACTTTTGGGCCCTGAATTGTCGCTATGAAACTCATTTTGGAGTAATTGCTGTTCCAATTATCCAAACACCCTGCCTTGTATTGTTATCTATTCGGCTCGGCAAATTCGGAACTGGGACAAGGCTCTGCTGAGCCAAAAAAGAAAATCCATTGTAGCCAAGACATGATTAATGAGGTTTTATTTTTATTTAAACACCCATCCCCTGTTCTCCCTGTGATTGCAATATTGTGCAATTCGCTCAGATCAATGGGAAATTCCTTTTCTCACATTTTCTCACCTCTTGGCACAGAAGATAATTCACTCAATGTGAATAGGAAGAGTGCAAATATGTCTCCTTAAAGGGGAAGTAAAGTCTGGAAACTATTTTTTCTCAGTCTGTTGGCCATGGTTAGTTAAATCAAGTATCTCTTCTAGTCCTTTATAACTTATCTATCCAGCCTCACTTCACTTTCTATTTCCATCCCCTTCCCCCCAAACAACTCAGAGCAGTATTATAGCGCACAATTATAGCTGTATTAAACAGTGTAAGATAAGTAACAGAAAGAATAATTTAAGTAATTTCAGCCTTTACTTCTCCTTTAATTAGCAGCAAAACAGCGGACCAAGGCTCCATCCAGCACTGGGTTTAAAAGGTAACTGTCATTTCCAACATTAAAAGCACGGTACCTGGGGGAAACATCTCAAGTCCCTGATGCATTTTGTGATGTCATTAATTCATGTCATCATCCCTCTGATGATGTCACAAAACTCATCTGGGGTTTGAAATGTTTCCCCCGTTTACCACGCTTTTAATGTTAGAAATAACAGTTGCAAATTGAAACAAAACGTGGAGGGGCACACTCTCTCTGTGATTCAGTGCTTTATTTGAACAACAAACTACAACGTTTCGGGACCCACTGTCCCTTCTTCAGGTATGAAGAAATGTTTTGTTTCGATTTGGAGTTCCATAGCCCTGGAAGTAGGGGGCAGGAGGATTGCACCTCAATATTGTCTGGCAAACCATCAGAAAACAGTGAGCTGGAGTGATTTTGTGGACTGTATTGCTAGAAATAACAGTTACATTTTAAACCCAGCACTGAATGCAGTCTTGATCCACTGTTTTGTTGCTATTTATACGTGTATTGGAGTTTCTGGATTCTCCCAGGACAGACTCTCACGTGAGGTGGCACGGTTGAGGAGTAGATTTACAATATAGAGTTTGTGCATTTATTTCTCCTTTAAATACAACATCCACCAGTCATACCATACCAGTACATATGGTTAGCACTTTCCTAGTTCAGGATAATATTATGCATAGAGACTGTATATCGTACAAACATACATCCAGGAAAAACATTTCTACGTGAGTGTATACCTATAATAAGATAAAAATCTGCTCTTATGCTATTAATTGGCAGCAACCATGTGCATTGATATATATATATATTGATATAAATATCACCATAGACCATTCCTTTTTGGGAAGGTAATACTGTATGTGCACCCATAAGCTCACTCTCACTGTAAACCAAAACTGAAATTCTATGCAATGTTCACTGTGTTATTTAATAGCCGGCAAAGGCCAGGAAAGTGATGTGGGTTGGATGGTAGGAGTTTGCCCGCTAGGTAGACGCATTACACATTGGGAGAATGTTACAAGGAAGATTTATAGATTTGTCCTGTTAGGTTTTCTTCCCTGTCCTTTTCATTGAACGGGCAGCCAACCTTATCCATCATTGGTCGACAGCTCCTCTAATAAACACACTTCATTGCTACAGCTTCTTATTGATCACCTTTGTCTTTCCAAATACACATTGCAACATGCGGCTTTATAAGCACGTGGCTGGCAGACAGTAGGTTTTTATTTCACCAAGACAAGGATGTGCAATTGGTTTCAGTCTATACACTGCTTAGCTCCTTTACTAATCAAATGGAAGCAATCATTTCAGAGTTTAGCATGGACTTTGATTCCATTATAGGTTATCGATAATTACACCGGGGTGAGGAATAATGGCAGAGTACTGGCTCTATGGCTGCAATACTTACCAGTATTGTTCTGTTCTACTAGATGCTTGTGGGCTGAACTCTGACCAGGCTTCAGTAATGGTGTTGGTTTTAAACTGACAGGAAATTGTTTTATCTGTAGAATTGAGGGGGGAAAAATATAGTCAGCAAGAAATGAAAACAAAAAGAGTCGGTGAGAAATGAAGACAAAGTCAGTGAGAAATGAAGACAAATAAAAATATTGCAAATCAAGGAACAAAATATTAAAATGCATTTGTACCGATAAAGCTCCTACAAGTATAACATGCCTCGTAAAAAAAAAAAATAAAAAAAAAATTTTTTTATTTCCCAAGCCAAAAATCTGCAATCCTCTGAAATCCTAAAGAAAGGTCAGTGATCAAGGCAGTTACATTAGCAGTCCAACTGGGAACACAGTCTGCAAATAAAGATGTTTGAGTTTCGTTTTTCGAATTTTCGAAATCCCACAAGAATTCCAAAATTCGAAAGCAAAGCCATAGAAGTCAATGGGAAAAAAATCCTAACCCTCCAATCGAATTTAAGGCATAATAGCAAAAGTATGGATCAGGGTTATTCAAGGGAAATCGATGTTGATCGATGTATTCAAGGGATAACCGAAATCAATTGATGTATTCAAGGGTTACCAAAATCGATTGATGTATTCAAGGGTTACCAAAATCGATTGATGTATTCAAGGGTTATAGAAATTGGTAGATGTATTCGAGGGTTATAGAAATTGTACATTCTGAATTTGACTGTATTTTTCACAAAAAAATTTAATTTTAGAAAGTTTTGTTGGAACTTTGAAACCCTTAAATTTGCTTTAAAACCAGGTTCTATACGAATCCACAATACATCTCCATCTGCAAATTAAATGAGGTTAGCAGCTGTCATTCCTGATGTGACTGGAGGCAGAAACTTTTTACATTTACTTTTAAGAAAGAAGAGCAGTAGTTTTCCATGTTAATGACTAGGGATGGCCAGTTCGCGGATCCAAACCCGGATCTGCCGCGGATTTATCCCGTTCGCGAACGGCAGATTTTTCCGGATTTTCCGCCTTCCGAACTTCCGATTCGCGGATTTTTCGTAATTTCGAAAATTTTCTAAATTACGAGTTTTATGTATTTGCGAAAATTTTCGAAAATACGATAAAACACGTAATTTTGAAAATTTTCGAAAATACAAGGATTTCTCTTATTTCCATAAATACTTGTTTTCGAAATTACGAGGATTACTCGTATTTTTGGAAATCCATATTTTCGAAAATACTAGTTTTCTCGAATTTTCTCATAATTTCACGGGTATTTTTCATTTTAACGGGTCCGCTCGCGGATTTTCGAATTTTCGGATTTTCTCGAAAATTCGCGGATCCTCGAGCGGACCGGATTTTGCAAAGTTCGGACATCTCTATTAATGACCTTAACCTGCCCATTCAGCATTTTGTCTGTGTATAAATAATAGGGATGGACTAGAACTCGAAACCGAGTTCGAGCCAAACTTTATTAGTTCGGAGGAACTCAAACTATTCGAACGGTTTTTCTGACTTGCGGCTGTATTTTCGAAAAATTAGCGTAAATTTGATAATTATCGAATTTACAGGCCGTTCGCAAACCCTAGAATGTATCGTTCGCTAACTCTCGAAAGTATCGTTCATTTTCGATAACCCTCGAATGTATTGATGGTTTTCACTAACCCTCGAATGTATCGTTAGCTAACCCTCGAATGTACGGATGGTTTTCACTAACCCTCAAATGTATCGTTAGCTAACCCTCGAATGTACGGATGTTTTTCACTAACCCTCGAACGTATCGTTAGCTAACCCTCGAAAGTATCGTTCGTTTTCGGTAACCCTCGGAAGTAACAGGCGATTTCGGTAACCCTCGAATGTGTGGATCGTTTTCACTAACCCTCGAATGTATCGTTCACCAGCCCTCAAAAGTATCGTTCATTTTCGGTAACCTTTAAAAGTATTGTTCGGTAACCCTCGAATTGGCTGTAAACCTCGAATGTAGCTTGCGCAAAAAACGAAAATTGCCAGCTTGTGTTCCACAAGTGTTTTTAAACATTTGGTGACAGTGACATGTTCCCCAGTCCATTTCCCAGGTGCCACAGCCATTTAGAGCTAATTACCATTGTTAGTTTAGCTGTAAATCACCTGGACTTTTCGAACTATCACTTCCCATTTGAATAGGTCCGAATTCGAACTTTCTCTGAAGTTCGAAAGTTCGAAAATAGACCGAACTTTATATAGTTCGGCCATCTCTAATAAATAAATGCTTTTGAACTATTGACTTCCTGTTTGCAGGACCCCTAGTAGAGACCATTATGATCTTGCCCTTGACCCAGTGCCTGGGTTGATTCAGTTGTTCAGTAGAGATCTGAGCATGTTTGACCCATCCAACAGGAACATTCCATGTCAGTGTGCATCCTGGGAAGAAGAAGGACCATTACAGAACCTGAAATGTCAGCTCACTAATCTCAACAGCAGGGAACAGCAAGGGTATGAAATCAACTGATTTTTCACAATGGGAGAGAATATGTAGAATAACTAGGTATACATAATATGAACTAAGACCTTTAAAAATAATTTTTTCCACTGAACTTTAATTTAAAGGATTTACATGCCCTTAAAAGTTAAAACTTTCTACCATTCACTATTAAATTGATGTTAAAGGGCATGTCCACCCCCAAAACTATAATCCCCCCAACTACTGGCCCCACCATGTAGTGTAGTTTAATCCTTACCTCACATCCCAACTCCATCTGGTTCTCCTGAAGTCCCCCCCCAAAGTTCCAAAAACTGACCACCAGGAGGCTAGCAGGTCCATATAGGACACTGCCTGCTACCTGGCCTCCCGGAGATTCCTGCCATGCGTGCTGCAGCCCTTCTCCCCCCTCCCTCCCCCTCCCTCTCCCTCCCGTTCTGCTATCCCTCCCCCTAGCGTTCAAACCCCTTCTGCATCCCTTCCCCTATGTCCCCCAGCCCCAACCGCATACTTTTATTTTTAAAAACTCCCCAATGTTTTACTTACCTCTCCCTTTCCTACGCGGAAGTGAGCTGCCGGCAGCCGCGTCCGTGATTGTGCCGCGCGCAATCACAGACGCGGCTGCCGGTCCCGCCCCTCTGCTTGCATTTCCTCACAAGCAGAGGGCCGGGAGCGCGGCCAAAAGAGGAAGGTAAGTAGAGTTTGGGGGGCTTTCTAAAAAAAATTTATGCGGTTGGGGCTGGGAGCCCAGGGGGGATCACACATTAAATTTTTTATTTTAGGGTGGACATAGCCTTTAAGGTTAATGGAGAATCCAAGAAAATCCCTTGTGGTCACGGAAAGGCTTACATGATGAAATAAGCTTCACTACGAATAACAATGGTGTTTCTGCTGCTTATCTATTATGATCAGTAATGTAAATAGGGAAACTCAGCATTTCCTCACTATCAGGGAGATCCTTTGTCCTGAGAGATATTCTGATGACAAATGACACACAATATAAAAAAAAAAACCTGCAACTTTTTTTTTTGTTAAATAATTAAAGGACATCTGCAGTGTTGTTGCTCCCCCCTGTTTCTGGCCCAGGGCCTAACCATTGGGAAGATGCGCCCTTCAAGAAGCACTTTTCCCCATTGGGTAGATCCCAGACTGAGGGGGGTGGAGCTTAGACAATACATTGCAGCATTTTATAGTAGGTTCCATGTAACCTGCTCCCCTGGGAACCTGTGACTGTATTCAACCCAGTACATCTAGTTAAAAGACTCCTTCCTTTCACAGTCACAGGCTGAGTCCTTTCACCATAGAAATCTATGGTTTGGTGCTGGGATATTGGAGATGAGCGAAGGTCATTATTTAATGGTAACATAAAAATTAAATAAACTTACATTGAGATTTAATATCACTATTGTAAGTATAAAATCCAAATCTTTTTGTATCCAATACAATTCCCCTAAACGCTTTGTGCTAACTCGTAGCACGAAGCATAACGGGGGATTGTTTGGGGACCGTATTTCAGCGTAAAGCTTTCGGCAGTACAATACCAGCCCGTAATCACGTCCTGTGTGGCGGGATCGCAGAAAGGTAAGACGCCTGTGTTTGCGATATTGAATCTCCCAGAGTGCCTTGGCCCAGTATATGAGATCATGTTTCACTATCATCTCTTTGTCACTTTACTTCTACTTCCTACTGCTAACGGCATGTGAAATATAACATTAACAAATATACATCACATTAGTATTGTGAAATCGAAAATGAATAGTTGGTAAACAGATCTTCTGAGAGATAATGAGCTTAATTAATTTTAGATTTATGACTTTGTTCTGAGATATCACGAGCAGATATCATTTTATCCGGTCTCTTGGCTCCGTGTTAATTTACATATTTATGCTGCTTTCCCTCCATGCAGCAAACATTGGATGTTTCTCTTTAATCAATCCACTCGAGTGCCATAACTGTATTTACAGGGTGACACGTGCAGAGAGACGGGGGAAACGCCTATCTAAGTGAAATACAGCAGTAACAGTTTATGGAAAGGTTGTATAACTGAACAGCTCTGATATCTTGTATTATTGGTGCAGAATAATAAACCGTGAGAGAGTTTAGCATCAATGAATCAGTCGGAAGCATCATATGATTTAATCATCTCCAGTAGAGATGGACTAGAACTCGAACCCTAGTTTGAGCCGGACCCGGATTTCTCAGACTTTCGATAATTATCGAATGTTTGAACGTTCAAGGCGCGAATATGTGAGTACCAATATGCGAGTAAATATCGAATATCTGAGTAAAATGTCGAATTATCGCGAGTAAATATGGAATTATCGAATATCTGAGTAAAATGTCTATTATACCAATTCGAGAGTAAATATCAAATTATCGAATTGCAAGTAAAATGTCTATTATACCAATACACGAGTAAATATCGAATATCTGAAGTAAATGTCTATTATACCAATACGCGAGTAAATATCGAATATCTGAGTAAAGTCTATTATACATCACGCATAATTCGAAATATACTGAGTAAAATGTCTATTATACCAATACGCGATTAAATATCAAATTATCGAATATGCGAGTAAAATGTCTATTATACATACGCGAGTAAATATCAAATTATCGAATATGCGAGTAAAATGTCATTATACCAATACGCGAGTAAATATCGAATTATCAAATATGTGAGTAAAATGTCTATTATACCAATACGCGAGTAAATATCAAATTATCGAATATGCGAGTAAAATGTCTATTATACCAATACGCGAGTAAATATCAAATTATCGAATATGCAAGTAAAATGTCTATTATACCAATACGTGAGTAAATATCAAATTACCCGTTAAGATACCTGTGTACTGTGCACATTATATTTTTTGGGAAAATGTCTCTAGCTCCTCTGGTTCTTACGTTATAGGCTTTTAAATTTACACTCAGACAGTCCAGTAATAGGTCTGGTGATGTCACAGCGCACAGTGCTAGCTGGAAACATCACCCTTTATACTGCTATAAGTTTGGATAGCTTGTAGCTAGAAGCATGATCCAGGAGTCATTTTAAATGTAGGAATGTGCTCTTTCTAATAAAGTTCACTTCTATGGAGACCACAGTGAACTTTACAATAAAAGGTGTGCATTTTTAGCACTGTATATTAACAATAAAATGTTAAGTGACGATTTTAGCTTAAATGACTTCCATTACTTGTTGCCTTTTTTTGTTGTTAATGATATTTCTTTTAACTAAGTTTAGCACACAAGCAAAGCTTCTGTTTGAGATCCAATGAAAGGGTTTCTGCAGTTTACTGGGTTTATAGTCTTAAAGGAGAATAAAACTAACATATTGACCTTTGGGGTAAGAAAATACAGCAATCCATGATTTCTGTCCTATTAAAAGTTAATATTTCATAGTACGTTGTTTCTTTCCTTCGGTGCCTTTGCATTGAGGGGCGGAAATTATGTCAGCGGGGTTCTTGTACCTACAGGACCTAATGCAGCCCAAAGAAGAGGAAGCATGCTTAGGATGTATGGACCAAAAGCCGAAGTGAAGGACTTTGTGATGTCACTAACTAACATTAATGAAGGTAGGTAATTCTGAAATATTAAAGGGCATTTCCACCCCCAAAGTAAAAAAAAAACCCAAAAAACAGGCACATCTAAAACACTCCACTTTTTTCTTACAGAACCTTTTTTCAGGCATGCATCACTTAGCAAATTCCTGCCTCTCCTCCAGTAAAGATCACTGCCTCCGCCCTCCACAGGGGGTGTGCACAGGAATCTTCAGTGAATTATTGGCTATGACCTCATAGATCCCAGCCATACTGATGGCACAGTGGGTAGAGGCAGCAGGGTACAGAAAGGTGTTTGGAAGAAACAAATGCAGGATTTAAGGTTTTCTTTTTTAACAGGGCATGTTTCTTTAACTTGGGGGCAGACATGCCCTTTAACTTTTGGGAAGTTTTAAGGCATCAACTTTTAGGCATTCAATGCTCAAAAGTTAATAATTTGTCATAGTTCCCACTGTAAATATACTATATCATATATAGGACAACTTTTATAAAGCCTACAAGGAACCATTTTGAACATGGTTTGGGTACACATATATATATATATTTTGAAATTAAGTTCTCTTTAAATGGCTATATAATTTAACTCATTGTTATAAATTCCAATCCACTGGCACATTGACATGTGATCACTTCCCTACTTTCACTTTTGTTTCGCCCTTTAACTGGAACAACATTGGCTCATCGTGAATCATTTCTAAAGGTTTCTTGCTATTTTCGGCCGTGGTTAAATTGGTTCCAAGCTAAACTATATTTGCCCCCTGGCTCTAGGTAGACAAATGATATGGCAAGTCCCTAGATGTCCATTATATCTGTATGAAAGGGGAACAGTTTGTCAAAATGCTCCATACCTGCGATGTAGAAACAATAATGACAATTACAGAGAATAGAGTTTTATAGGCAGTTAAGAGAAAATATTGTCTTAAATGAACACAGACCCACTGCAAATTCATTTGGATCTGTAGGACTGGAAAGGAAATGTGAAATGAAAAACTCAATTACTGACTTTATTGGCTTGTTTTTAGAGGTCTCGTCCAATCGCTTTTATGGATCTGCCTGGCCTTTTACTCCCTATTGGAAGGTTCTGAATCAGAAAGCCATAAACACATTCTGGGAGATTCAATAAAAGTTCTTATCGTTACAAATAGTGCTAATTTTGCCCCAACCAATCAGATATTATTTAACATTTGAAAGCTAACATTTGATTGGTTGGGGCAAAATTAGCACCATTTTTAACGTTAAGAACTTGAATAACCCTGATTTCCACTACAGGGTAGGAATAGTGACTGGTACTGTGTCATATGGTGCTTGAAATTGCATGGATAGATAGATAGATAGATAGATAGATAGATAGATAGATAGATAGATAGATAGATAGATAGATAGATAGATAGCAGAGTTAGATAGATAGATTGATAGATAGCAGAGTTAGATAGATAGATAGATAGATAGATAGATAGATAGATAGATAGATGATAGATAGATAGATAGATAGATAGCAGAGATAGATAGATGATAGATAGATAGATAGATATAGATATCTGAAGATTAGCACACCATCTCAAGATAGCATCTGCCCGGGTGCCGATCAAACATACAGCAGAAATTAGTGACAGGCACTCTCAGGTCTTGAGACGTCATCAGGATGTGACGTAACCACCAATCAGCAGTTTAAATAACCACATTTGTAGGAGTTCCCACAACGCAGGTGCAGATCAATAAATGCAATTAGAAACAGTGATTAAAAAATGAAAACCATACAACCAATTGCAGTAATGAAGAGAATACAATGTAGTAACAGCACACAGTTACAATTGGCAAAGGGTGCATCAGATTGGAAAAAATGTAACACGGTATATATTACTCCACACAGTAGCCAATGGGTACACTTCATAGGAAACAGTGTAGGGATAGCTGCTCATTTAACCCTTTGGGAGCGAGGGTGTTAAGAACATATATCCACTTAGCCTCCTTGCGGAGAAGCAGATTATCAGGATCCTGGTTAGAAGATAACTCGGTCTTAGTTAAGCCATCAAAAATCATGCATTCATAGCAGATAAAGGGTGGGATAATGTTTTAAAGTGTCTCGCCACCGAAAGATCTCCATATTTGGAGGTGAGGGCCCCCGAATTTTTTAGTGCATTTCTAATCGAGGAACGGTGATTAGCCATACGTTCCTTGAAGGCAGTTCGTGCTTTGCCCCATAAAATAAAATAAATGACAAATTTGCTGTCACAAGTAAAACGTTGTTTAATCATCACCCTTTTACCACTGTGAGGGTGGGCAAAACCTTTGCCAGTCAGCATAGACCTACAGGTAATACAATCAGGGCATCTATAACACCCATTGGCTCTATTGCTCCTCCAGACTCCAGTATCACAAGTAGGGACATGTGGGATCATATCAGTATGAACCAGTAAATTCGCTAGGCTACGTCCCTTACGGTATGTGTGTCTAAGACTAGCTTTTTCAAAGGGAAGCTGATTGTCTGTACCAAACCCCAATGTCAGTGAGTAATATCCCTAAGTTGTTTGCTGAACGGCGTATATGTTGTACAAAAGTTTATTGTTTGGGAGTCAGACACACCATTAAGAAGACGTTTGGCACCAGAGTCTTTTACATAAGTTCTGGCCCTACCCAATTCAGCCACCAGAACATTGTGAAGATTTTCTCTTTTTAATAATCTGTCAAATGTGTCTTCAAGTTGTGCATCTGCACGTGTGGAATCGGTATTGTTACGTAAGACACGTAAAAACTGACCAAAGACAATATCCTTTTTTACATTGTATGGATGACAACTATTGGCATGTAACATAGAATTTCTGTCAGTTTCCTTCCTGTATAGAGTGGTACCAAAACTGTTAGCCATCTTAAATATCCAGTCCAGGAAAAATCAACCTGGTTTGTGCTCAGATGTAGGGTAAGTTCAACTGGAGTTGGACAGGAATTAAGATACTGAACAAATTGGTGGGCTTCATCACTGGTACCCTGCCACACCATAATGAGATCATCAATGTTTCTCTCGTGGAAATCTCATGTCCAACTCTTGGGTAAATGTACTGGTTCTCAAACCATGTCATATATAAATTGGCCACTGAGGGCGCTACATTTGGAACCCATAGCTACCCCGGTTTTCAATATAAAAAAATCTGTTTTGAACCTAAAGAAATTGTTAGAAATGATAAAACCCAATAAATCTAGCAGAAACTCTATGGGAGGACCTGTATGCTGGAAGTTGGTAAGAGCCTCACAACATTCTGCCAGCCCCTGTTTCTGCGCAATTATGGTGTACAGACTTTTAACGTTGCAGGTTAACAGCAGAACATCCTGCATGGGGTATGTTTCCAAGGCAAGTAATTGGATTAGATGTTGGCTATCTCTTAAATATGAGGACATAGCTTTAATGACTCCAACCAGCCTCCCGGGCCATAATAAGTTTGTGTTCAAGTTTAGTTTTAAGGGCCACAGTGGAGTCACCCTCACATTTGTCATAAACATCAACATCATTAAGTTGTGACAAAATTTCATTTTCATAATAAGTACGGTCCAACAAAACCACCTCCCCACCCTTATCAGCGGAGCGAATAACAAGATTGGTATCAGCTTTTAGAGTGGCAAGACCCTCTCTTTCTACTTGGGAGAGGTTGTTAAAGGCCACATAAGGATCATGAATATCTGAACCAATCATGTTATGCAACATCTTAATCTCAGCTGGAACATTAGGGGGATCAAAAGTGCTTTTGCACTTGAAAGGAACAGGGGCACCTTTAGAAATAACATCCGAATTGTGTGTGTGTGTGTATGTGTGTGTGTGTGTGTGTGTGTGTGTGTGTGTGTGTGTGTGTGTGTGTGTATTGACACACCTTAATAAAGAGAGTTTTTACTATATAAAGTATAATAGTTTTTTTATGAAAAGTTCCAAAAATTTACAAAACTAAGCAGTTGGTAATTGAAAACAAGTTAATTTCAAAACTGGGATTCATCACTACTGACGAGGTGATACCCAAAAGACGTGCCCTTATGAGATCCTTTGTAACTTCCTGGCATATCCACCCTTTTAACAAAGAACTGGTTGGTCAGTTACCATATCTGCCTGAAAGCCCAACTGCTATTTTTACCAGTTTATCACATATATTTGTAACCCGATATTTAATGATACGTTCTATTCTTTCTGGCAAAGGTATCTGCCTCCTCCCTCTGCTCAATGAGCTTTTTATAAACTTGAGCATGTGCAGAGGAGGCAGCAGGGGAAACAGCAGTAAATCATTGGTTGTGATGTCATCAGTCACTGCCTTGATTGAATAATGGAGGGAGGAGCCAGCTTACTCTGCCAGAATGGGGACAATAATAATCCTTAAATATCTGGTTAGTAATACAGGTAATAAAGTGCCAAATATATCAGTTGGGGTTGGGCCAAATATATCAGTTGGGGTTGGGCACAGGTAACTGAAAATGCAGAAAATGCACCAGTTTTTGTTTTAAGGGTGAACATGCCCTTTAAATATTATCTCTACTCTTACATATTGCTTAATTCTCCTGTAGGGAAAAGAGGATTTTTTGGCACGTTTCTCTCTATAGAAACACCCTAAACCCTAGTAATCCAGCTTGCTATAAATTCAGTCGAGATCACAATATTTTTGCAACGATCATTTCCCTTCTATATTTATAGTGTCAAGTGATTTCTCGCGATGGTACAAAATCCAATATAAATAAGATTATCCTCCCTCCCTTACAGAAAACTGAGCAAATATGTTGTATTATGAGGCCAGGTGTAAGAGAACGAATCCAGATCACTTGGTAGTTTCCATAAGAGATTTATGAATGATTTTATTAAGATAGAAACATTATAGAATAAACACAAAATCAGTTGGAGATGCTATTTACAGTGTAAATGAGAAGAAGGAAAATACTTAGTCTGTGTGTTTATGTATTAGTGTGTGTTTCTCTATCAGGGGAATTCACTGAGACACAAACACTCTCCCCCTTTTCATATAATGTTATGTTTGCTTCTCACACTTTAACCCCCATGTGGCTTTAATGCCGGCAATTTGCTCACGTTAAAAAGTCATATAAATACATTATATTAAATCCTATGGAGGGGCTGTAAGTGTGTAAGTGCTGTACTACAAAGCCCATGTTAAAGGGGAACTGTGATCTCCATACAAGTGTCCTTTATTAAGACGGGGACACTACTACCTTTAAAATGACACCAGGATCATACTTCAAGCTGCAGTATATCCAAAGTTACAGCAGTATAAAGGTTTTTTTGTCTAGCTAGCACTGTGAGCTGTGACAACACCAGCACTTGGGGTCTGCATCAAAGTTTAAGGTTGGAGCATGCCCACTGCTGGGACAGAGCATCATCAACTGCTTCATTAGCCCCACCCCATAACTTCTAAATCATTTTTAAAGCTAACCACAAAAACACTTTTTTTTCTCTCCTTAAGGTGTCCATAGGTAGAGGAATGGACAGAGCATTGCTTCAGGTCTGTAACTAGCTTCAGAAAAAAAAAAAAGATACATTTTTGGGGATGGGGCTCTTGACACATCTTGTAACACTTGCCTGTCACAAATACACAGAAACAGGGCAGTCTGGGAAGTGTACATTTACAAGCTACAGCTTCATGTAGATTTTAAATCTAGGGGGTGGACATGCTCTTTAAGGTCATGCTAACCCACTGTTAGATTGGAAATTTTCATTGCGTTATCTTTGTAAATGTGCTGACAAAATTTGATTCCATGCAGGTATTAGAATCAACAGAAACTGCCATTTATAATGCATCAAAGATGAAAATGTTGCCAGCACATTAATGAAACTCCATTTCGGTCCATAGGACTTCATGGAATAATGAGCATAAATGTTAAATGCCTCAGGCTTTAGATTTAACAGTTTCAGTGCTTAGTGTCAACACGATTAACTGTGACAATGTGTTCTGTGGGTTCCAGTCCAGACACATTAACCTTTCTCCCCCCAGTTTTATTGGTATATTCTGAGGCTATGTCAATTTTAATTGAGGCTATGTCAATTTGAGGCAATGTTATTCTGAGGCTATGTCTGGGAGCCCCGCCGCGACTAGCGGATGGGGCGTCTGACCGCGGGGGGAGGGCGCACCTTTCTCCCAGAAGCCGTCTGCGTCCTCCCCCTGTGGGATCTGTAAGCGAGCAAGTCTCGCGAGGCGGGTGCGGCGCGGCGGTGACGTAATCACGTCGCGCCGCGTGTATATTTAAGGCGGAGCCACGAGGTCGCCGGCGCCATTTTCCCCAGCGCCGGTGACCGCATAACAGCTCATCCCTCCCTCCCTCCCTGTTTTATGTTATTGTTAAAGTTTTGTTGGAGTCACGGCTGGCGGGTACACCCTTGCTGGATATGGATGGAGCCGTTACATGCCCTCTGGCGAGACAGAGGTTGGCATTCAAAGCTGAGTTCTACGGCTATGATGGTTAACAACAAGGATGGTTTATGGCGAGCAAGGGTGTACAGTGGTGGAAATATGCCAAAAGGGGCATATCATGCAAATATGCCAGTTTTTGCAAATTATGCCAATATGTTAATTTAAAAAATAAGCCGTGGCCGATTGTTCACCCAAAAAGTGTTTCTGTGTCTTATTTAAAGTAAAGGGTTAATTGGTGGTGAGGGGGCTATTCTTTTGGCTGTCTGGGTTCTCAATTTTCCCCCCGCGGTCAACAGGTTTTACAGACAAAGTTCCTTTTCTAAGTTAAAGTTAATAAGATTATTGCATTCTGTGCTTGAGCAGGAAAATCCTTAATATGGGGATTATCATCCCACATCTGTGAATGGAAAGTATTAATCCAGTTACCAAAGTCCTAAGAGACCAGTGGCATGTATAAAGAACACGATTAAGTGGAGAATCATTTAAACACATTCACAGGGTTATTCAAAAAAAGTTCTTATCATTAAAAGAGGTGCTAATTTTGCCCCAACCAATCAGATGTTAGCTTTCAAATGTTAAATAAGATCTGATTGGTTGGGAAAAAATTAGCACCATTTTTAATGATAAGAACTTTTATTGAATCTCCCTGATGAGTCTGTACCCTCTATCTGTACTGTATCAATAGGCGCTCTTATCAGGTGCAACATGCAAAGCAGAAAGTAGATGTTAAAGGGCATGTCCACCCCCAAAACTATAATCCCCCCAACTACTGGCCCCACCATGTAGTGTAGTTTAATCCTTACCTCACATCCCAGCTCCATAGGGTTCTCCTGTAAACCCCCCCCCAAAGTCCCAAAACTAACCACCAGGAGGATAGCAGGGCTCTGCCTGCTACCTTGCCTCCGGTAGATATTTGCCATGTGCACTGCAGCCCTTCTCCCCCCTCCCTCCCCCTCCCTCTCCCTCCCTCTCCCTCCCGTTCTACTATCCCTCCCCCTAGCTTCAATCCCCCTTAATATGCTGCTCCCCCATGTCCCCCAGCCCCAACCGCATGTTTTTTTTTCTTCAAAAAGCTCCCCAAACTCTTACTTACCTCTCCGCTTTCCTCTGCTGCACTGAATGACCGGCAGCCGCGTCCGTGATTGGCTGCCGCTCAGCCAGTCACAGACGCGACTGCCGGTCCCGCCCCTCTGCTTGCATTCTCGCAAGCAGAGGGCCGGCAGTGCGGCGGAGGAACGAGGGGAGGTAAGTAAGAGTTTGGGGGGCTTTCTGAAAAAAATATTTGTGCGGTTGGGGCTGGGGGACCAGGGGGAGCAGCATATTAAAAATAAGTTTATGGGGTGGACATATATTTGTATACAATTCAATTGTATACAAATATAAAAATACTTCCTTCACTCTCTATTTAAGCTTTGGGTACACACAAAGGGACCATTTTTCCTGACCGAGTGCTCGCAGCCGGGACAAATGTCCATCAGTCGTGGCAATAGTGGCTGCGGGCGATATTTCGTGCGATCATCCGTGCAGCCCCATTGGGAACCGCGCGATCGATCATGATTTTCCAACACGTCTGATCGTCCATTCGTCTGTTTGCCTGAAAATGCCGTAGATCGGTCGGTCGAAAATATCTGCTGGTCTGTACCAGCAGCCTAAGATCCTATTTATTCTTCATAGAGCTGCCTAGTCGGTCTACACCCTCGAAAGGGACATTTTCACTGTAAGCTGTTACAGAAATACCCATGGCAGTGGATGTTATAAATCCTCTACTTGGCCTTCTATATACTCAAATTGCAGTCGTTTCACTGAATATACATTAGGTGGACCCTAGAGCAGTTAACAGTTATCTTAGTGGTTGGAGGTAGAACAACGCATCACAGGTGAACAAGCTCCAGGCAATATTAAATATATTAATATTAAGCTAGGTACACACAGTAACATTCTTTCAAAGATGATAGATCTGTCATCTGTACACACAGTCACGAGCGTTCTCACTATATAAAGTACAGGATGATCGCTCGTGCCTGCCGTACACCTAACGATCTTGGCTAACTCTCTATATTTTAGTATAGGGAAAATATTTGGTTCATAACGACTGTTTCCAATGTCGATATGAACATTCTCCAGCATCGGAAACGGTTGTTACAGACATATACACTTTATTGATAAAGGGCCAATGCTGTCTGTACCAATGGGATCGGCCCTTAAATCAACAGTGTGTGTACCTAGCATAAATCTTTCCAGAATCACCTAATAAATGGACCTTGGGGAGAGATTTCAAACTCTTTCATTCATCTAATTTCAATAAAATTAATTAGAGAATAAAAAAGAGGACACAGACAAAAATGCATAAACCTGTGGCTACCAATAGGGCCCCCTAAACAGAGCTCTCAACCTTAGGC
Source organism: Hymenochirus boettgeri (assembly GCA_019447015.1). Lineage (NCBI taxonomy): Eukaryota > Metazoa > Chordata > Amphibia > Anura > Pipidae > Hymenochirus > Hymenochirus boettgeri. The sequence continues at coordinate 251,176,671 of CM033472.1, read as the reverse complement.
TACCCAGGATCTTTGTGTCTTAAAGGACAACTGAAGCCTCAGAACAACAAGGCAGATCTCCTTGAAATAAAAGCAGTAATCAGTGTCTCACCTATTATTTTATATGTTTGAGAAAAGGTAACGTTCTAACATGAGGTTTGTGTCTTATTTCCCAGTGTTCCAGTATTGCACAGTGTGGTCACTGACCATTATGTTCTTTACACATGCTCAGTCCTAAGATACTGCAGGAACTTGTTACAGTTGGTACAGTTAGTCACACCCACTAGCCTCTAGCCAATCCTTTAACAGGACAGAATAGGCAAGGGACCATGTGACTGAGATCAGGGGTGTGGCCAGCCACTGTACATACACAGTTATTTCATCCAGTTCTTCAAGTGGTAACATTTACCTTTAATACTATTTACTGTATTGCTATTTTATTGGTGTTTATTGGTGTTTTTAGAGGGTATATGTTCAGTTTTTTGGGGTTCATTCTCCTTTAAACCCCAGATGTCCTGAAATTGTTGGATGGGCTCCTCTTAGTGGCTTTTGTATTTAGATGACTTCCCAGCTATATAGGAACTGTATGTAAAACATCTCAATTAAAATTTCAGTGAAAAAGCTGAAGACCATAGGGATTCCCAGTTCTAAACTTCAGGCTAACGCAAACATCTTGGCACAATTTCCCAGAGCCCATGTCAGATATCATATGGGCAAAACCCTGCCAATATGCAGAGGACATCATTCGAAGTGTTATGGAATTCTTTATTCACAGACACTTATAAATGTTGTATCGGGTTCATGAATTCTTAAAGCAACATCTCACCATCTCCTTGACAGCCACAGAAGACAAATGCTTGGATTTTAATAAGGTTACGGTCCCCCCTGATTTATTTTTGCTTGGAGCTCTCAAAGCCTCATTGTTGCTTCTGGCAATTAGCTGTACATAACGATTCCATTGACTGAGCGAGTCCAGTTGAGCTGCTCATTTCCATGTTGATTTAAGGCCAATTGCTGAACTGAAGTAGGAACAAGCCACTTGATTGTAACATTCTAATGTTAAATAATTGAGCTTTGCTTTAAGAGTACTTGTTTTTTAGTGGTGCTTTATAGCTTATTTGCTCAGTGTTGACAGTATTAATAGGTACTATAATAATAGCACATGGATACTGACGGACATGTAGGTTGAAATACAATACAACAATTTACGTTGGCATGACCAGTTTGGACAAACACACTTAATATAATTGATAGCAAGATGACTAATTGATTTTAACTGCAGGAACGGATGGCTCAGGCCAAGAAGAACAGGGAAGTTGGGACGTAGATTATATTAGCATGGGATATATGGTATTTAGATGTGCTGACAGTGGCTTAGTGGTTATCGTTGATGCCTTGCAGCACTGAATTCTCTCTTGGACACATCTGGAAGGAGTTAGCATGTTCTCTCCGTGCGCGGGGGATTTTTCTCCGATCTCCCCAATCTCCCTCACAATCAGGAACACATACTGATAGGTTGTATGTGAAATAAACACAGTCACAGGATAACATGGGTGACGCAGCAATCTTACACTGCTATGTACGACCTATGCAAATGGGCCTTTTATTTTATTAAAGTATGTTTGGACATCCATCCGGGTGCATTTCTAAGGATTCCTTTGCGCTTGCTGCTGTGTCCATAACCTTGCTGCTACGGTGTAGTAGTGAAGAGAGATAAGATCGGAAACGGGATGGTCTGAGGTCTCCAAATAAATGTTTTGTTGAGACAGACGTCCTGGCTCCCGGATGTTATTCATTGTTCTGGTTTGACTGTATGTGAAATGGATGTTGAGGCACCAAATACATTAAGGTGAGAGTCTATATTGCTAGTTAGGAGCTATATGCTTATGGGTTATAATGTATTGCTTGGTCCCATTGGTTTTAACATGGGTTGTAGATTATAAATTCAATTCACTACTTCAACACCACAGTAAATTCTCAGTAACCGTCTTATTGACACATCAGCACAGATTGATAAATGCTGAAATACAGTAGATATGATGACCAAAGGACCAGTTCCATGGAAATGGGTTGATTTGTCAACTACATGTGTTTTTGTCTGACATCCGAATGAGGTCCTGGAGGAAATTTGCTCATGCGACCATATGGCAGTCAGAGAGGCCCGTACCCAGACTACATTAAGGAATTAATGGTCTGTCTGCTTGATAAATTGCCTGAGGGACAATTGTGCCCTACCAATGCTTTTCTTAAGGTTTGTGCTAAGCTGTTTGAAATGGGCGTTGAGGCATAGTTAGGAAATAAACATAAGGGGTCTAGTGATAGCTTCAGGGTAGGTAAGAACATTAGCACAGGGTACATGGAGCAGACTAGGGTTTAGGACAGAACTCTAGAGTTTATTCCAACAGATATAAGTCATTCAAAAAGTGTCCAAAAGTTAAAAGACATGGGAAGTATAGCTATGTAAGACAGACATTCCAAACACGTAGATTCAGCATAACTATGGTAGATATCCTATTACTTACACAATACATGCGTATATGATTGTTTTATTTGCACTGCTTAACTCTTAATCCCGGAACATAGACATGGATGTTGGACAAAGACTTGGTCTACCAAGCTGAACATTTTTATCCTACAAATGATGCTTAGCTAATAGTCAATACAAGAGTCAAGCCTCTAATTCTCTTACACCTCTCTGCTTTAAAGGGTCTCAATTCAGCAATGCCCTTATTCTGATATATAATCACCGAAACATTGCCATTTACCCTATAATAATAGATTCCATATTAATGACAAGAATTAATTTTGCAGTTTGAGAAGCCTCTGTATGTAATGTAAATAGTAGAAATAATAAATATGGTAAGCTACAAGCACAACTGAACTATTAAAGGGCTTTTCACATATGATAGGGGACCCTAGCCCAACCAAAACCGCTAGGTTTGTTTGTAAAAAAAAGTGTGCAGAACTCTACTTACAATCCTTCAATTCCCGTTGCTCTAATCTCGACCCTCTGCTTGTCGGAACTGCAAGCAGGGGGCCGGACCAGCAGCCGCATCTCTGATTGGCTCAGAGGCAGCCAACCAGAGACGCGGCTGCAGCAATATAAAATGCCGGGAGAACAAAGGAATGTAAGAGTTCTGCACACTATGGTGCGGTGTCCTACCATATGTTTAGAGGGTTTAGAGGTAGGGCACCTGGCAGCAAAGAGGGCTCGGGAGGGATGGAGGGAGGGGGAGAAAGGGCTCCTTTGCACATACCACTGTTCTGGTATGTGATCCTAGCACTGGGAAAGAATTCTTAAATCTACTGTTAAAATCCATCCTTCTATAACTGTTACATGATTTTCAGGTTAGCAGTTTATTACAAAGGATAAAGCTTTCTTTTTTAACGTACTGCCTCTTTAATGAATTTTTTTTTTTTAATGCAGAGTTAATTAGTTCCTGTGTATCTCCGCAGAATGATATTTTACTCTTGGCTTCCTGCATTAAAGGACACCTTCAACACTAGCAAGTCACTGTCTCGTTAAATTGAAGGTCACAGTTCTATTTACATGAATGCGGAATAGTTGCAGAAATTGGCTAACGTATGGAGAAAGCCTATATTGTTCGTTTTTTAAAAAAATCATTTATCTATTTTCTGACAATAAATCCCTCACATAATATCGGGCTCGGAACTCTATAAAGCCAACATTCTAAACAAAGTAACAATATTATTGAACATCCACGTTAATAAACAAAACAAAACAATATGTAATTAAATCAATGGTTGTAAATTGCTGCAACTTTAATACATTTATTGGAGAAACCAGGCACCATTTTGTCTTAACATAATTATGTGAATAATTTACTGTATTAAAGGAGAACTTTGTGTTCATTTTTATAGATCCATTTTTGAAGAAGACATCATCTTTAACGTATTATACCGTAGCATGCCATAATCGACATTTCAACCAATTGGACAAATTCGTTCGATTCTGTCGAAATATGATGCAGGTTTTCAGATGACTATGCCTAGCGGTTGATCGGGGTGGGAAATGAGGATTGGGTAAGGTTGGATCATTTTCCAGTCCTCATCTTCCTCTAATTTCAAGCTGAAGATTGACAAAGCAAGATCTAAATTTGATAGATAAAAGTTAAGAGATAAAATGATGCAATGGCTGATTGCTATTCCCACTAGATGCCTCCTCTGCAGCAACTTTTCAGGGAAGGATATTGGAACTTTGGACTGCATACCGTTAGAAATGACTGAAACTGTTAAGTTTCATTCCGTTTTCAGATTTACAGATCTCGAGACTCGGGAGAATCCCGAAGATCCGAAAACGGAACATCCTTTTGGGACTTCAGATCCCATTTTCGATGATTATCGAATGTTCGAGCTATTTTTGATTATCCTCGAAACACACATGCTGTGGGAACAGCACACATGGACCAGACCGTTCCCTATAAGTAGTATGGAGATCGGTCCCCGTGCGGCCAAACACCGCACAATCGGATCAGCTCCCTCTACTTAAATTAAAAGGAGCCGATACCGACCAATGGAAATTTTCTGTCATTCTCGATAGATCGGAGTGCCGATCGAGTGCCGTTAGCATTCCGATCCATCGGGAACAGCCCATACACACAGATGATAATACGTGGGATTTACCCATTATCGTTTGTATGTATGGCCACCTTTACTTCTATGACATTGGAAGCTATTGTAGTTTTATGGTTTGGGGGGTGATCTTATGGGTCATTTTTAGTTGGGATATGGACTTTAAATATATAGTACCTTAACTAAAAGAGTAGAGACCTCCCATGCTTATTAGTATAACTCATTTAGAGTCAACCAAAAGAGTCAAGATGGCTATGAATAATTAATTACCATTGTTAATAAAGTCTATTCTGCATCAAAATTCTCCCCGCATTTTGCACATGGTGATCACAGTAACAAAAACATCTGTCTCAGTACAATGAAGGCATTTCCCTAGATGGCATATGGAATCTAGTAAGAAACTTATCGGAAGCACTAAGACTAATTAGTACTTGAAGGCATCACACCCAGAACAGGGCGGTAGAGCGATAGGCCTAAAAACGGCAGCGCGTGTGGCAATTTGTAAAGGCTGCAATAGAGGCACGCTTACATGAAGGTCAGCTCAAGGGTGACTGGGAAGGGGGAATGTTTGGAAAATACATACAAGAGATTAAATTGTAACCATGATCAGCATTTAATTTAAACAGGATTGTAGGTGAATACAGCGTAAACATAGAGAACATGCCTTTAATTGTAGAATAAAAGTTTGGGTACCCACTGCACACAAAAAAAAATGCATTGGCACTTGTGTGCGCTTTTTGTCCATTTTGTTTGTGATAGTATTGAATTTGTCTGTTCCCAAAGGATTGTGGGTAAAATGCACCAATAAACACATGAGTAGTGCGTTTGTATTTGTCTGCAGAACAGATGGGAATGGATACATATGGACTAAAAATCGTGTACACACGCAGTTGAAAAAAAAAGTCTTGTTGCCCGCCAGTTCTTACCTGTAATGTATCCGCAACCGGGTGGCAACCTTAAAGCTGTAATGTCTGTCGTTAAGTGGTTCGGGAATGACGCGGGTAAGTAACCAGTGTATGGGCACCTATGTGCCAACTAACCCGGTAACCCTTTTTAAGGGACATGTACACCCCAAAAATTTACTTTGGCCATAAGGTAAGTATCCTCTGCCCACCCCCACCCACCAAGATATTTCCTTAAGAAAATGTACAGATCGCTACTTACAGACTCTTCTCTTCCGAAGGGTCTCTGATCCAGCTCCCTGCTTGGAAGTTGCAAGCAGGGGCTGTACCAGCAGCCGCATCTCTGATTGGCTGAGAGAGGCAGCCAATCACAGACACGTCTGCTGTCAATTGAGATGCCACAGGAGAGAAGGGTCTGTAATTAGCAGTCTGAACATTTTTTTAAAGAAATATTTCGGCAGTTGGGGGTGGGCAGGAGGCACCTACCTTATTGCCAAAGGGTCTAATGTTAGGTGCAATGGCTGCAAAGGATGGATCCAGATGGTGGGAGGGAGTGGGGGGGGGAGAACTCCACAGTGCATGTCACCGCCTTACTGAGTTTAAGGAAGTAGCAGGGACCAGATGACTCACTGACACCTCCTTCTCTTCACTTTCCTGGATATTGAACAAGCACTGCAGGAGAACCATAAGAAGCTGGGATGTAAGGTAAGGATTTTTTAAACTACACAGTGGGGCCAGTAGTGGGTTAAAATAGTTTTGGGGGTGGACATGCCCTTTAAATGGCAGCATTTCTACATTTATTTCACCAACGTAAAAACAAAGCAACAGACACTTGTGCTATGATCAAGCTGAAGGACTGGGGAAGTGGAGCTTGTTAAATGGAAGAGGGAAGAGTACAGCTGTCTGCTGCCCAATCAATGATAACAGTACAGGAAGAGACATTGATTTTATGACTGATGCTTTTGCTTGCCAGGTAATGTGATCGTGTGTGTCCTTCATTAGGTAAATGTATTTGCATTGAGCTACATGTTTCTGCTCCCAATGGAACATTCGACTAAGAGGGGGTTCAATTTGCATTTCTTTTCTTTGGCATTTAAATAAACAGTACATACACACACAGTGTTCCACATATAAATTCGGATTAATGGACAGTGATTAACGTCCTTATTATATAAACAAATGGAACCAACCTACATCAAAAAGGGTTAAATCCATTTCTTATCTCAACAAAACCATCAGATTTCTGTCTTTTTGATTTGATTATCTTTCCTGTGACCTTGAAAACCCTTCAGTTGCCAAAACGCCTACAAGATCTAGGCATCATTCATTGGCTGATGTTTTAAGGCAGGGTACACACAAGCCAATCCTGGCCAAATATTCCCTTCAGGCAGATTTTTGATTGATAAATTGATTGGTCGTTTGGCATGGCCAATCACGTGACTATTGAAGACGTCACAATTAGGCAAAAATTACCAACATTTTTGGTCCAATTTTAAAAATTATTTGGTGAAAAATGGTTAATATTCCTGATTCTTTGTGTAAAAGCTTTATATACATTTTACATATTTTCAAAGTTTTGTTAACTTTTCACCGCCTTTATCGCCAAATTAGGACGTAAAACAATTTAGAAAGTCATTATCGCAACAATCACCATTTACGTTAAGTTCGGTTATTTATATTTGCCAAGTCTAAGGGGGAGGAAATGCATAAGTGCCCATATATTTAGCCTGTCAGTGGGTCCTTGGAAGGTGTCAGTACATTGTGAAGTGTCAGTGTGAAAAAACAACGTAGAGGGTCGCACTCCAAACAATAGTATATTTATTAGTGACCATACATGATATCACAACGTTTCGGGGGGGGGGGGGGGAATTAACGTGCCCCCTTCCTCAGGTTAATTCCCCCCGAAACTTTGTGATATGATGTGTGATCACTAATAAATATACTATTGTTTGGAGCGCGACCCTCTACGTTGTTTTCTTCTGATGTATCTTATCCACCAAGGTCAGTACATTGTGGAGTGTCAGTGGGTCCTTGGAAGGTGTCAGTACATTGTGGAGTGTCAGTGGATCCTTGGAAGGTGTCAGTACATTGTGGAGTGTCAGTGGATCCTTGGAAGGTGTCAGTACATTGTGAAGTGTCAGTGGATCCTTGGTAGGTGTCAGTACATTGTGGAGTGTCAGTGGATCCTTGGAAGGTGCCAGTACATTGTGGAGTGTCAGTGGATCCTTGGAAGGAGTCAGCACATTGTGGAGTGTCCAGTAGGTCCTTGGAAGGTGTCAGTACATTGTGGAGTGTCAGTGGATCCTTGGAAGTAGTCAGTACATTGTGGGTGTCAGTAGGTCCTTGGAAGGTGTCAGTACATTGTGGAGTGTTTCTCAATATTAATAATTTAATCTTCGATTTCCGGTCAAGATCACTTTTTTACCTTTGCTTGCAGCCATTTTCTCGTTTTGCTGCAATGCCGCACATAACACAATGAATATGTTGTCCTTAGCACATGTCGCTGATACTATCTCTGCACATCGCCGCAGTGATACATTTTGTGGCAAAAATGATTGACTTTATAAATATGTCAAAAATAGCGATTAATGTTAAATGTTATATATAGGAAATTAAAAATATTAGATTCCCCTTCATCTAACAAGGTCAGACCCTATTGAAACTTGCTATAAAGTTTTAGATAAAGGTTCAGGGTTCGTGTAGTATATGTGGCCATGTAGAGGTCACCGGCAGCTTTCTGCAGACTCAAATCTTGTAGCAGCTTACAGAGCGAATAATTGGTTTATTAATCATGGTTGGTGACCTCCAGTTAGTAACATCTATATTAATAATACAGTGAGGTTCATTTACATACCATGGCTGTAGCAGTCGCTCTGATATCAATTTCTACCCATGAATATTCCCGCTGCAAGCTTGAGATATGATGACCGTACATTCTAATTAATTTGTTAATATGTTTCACCTTGTGTCAAAACTACTTATCTCCGAGGTTTCTTAACTGGCAAAGTGGCCAGTCAATATGGCAAGTAGACTCTTCTATCTTTCTATATATGAAACGGAACCTCCGCTTGGGGTTTAGCAGAGTGCAAAATGCTTTAAGGTGCTGTCAAATAATGAATTATCTCTTTAAGGGCTAGGCAACACTTGCGTGATTTTCCTGCAATTGCGGTTTTAAAAATGGCATAAAAATTGCGGCAATGCGTCGAAATCTTGTGATTTCAGGTGCGTTGTGATTTGGTAACGCATGTGATCTGCATTTTTTTTTTGCACAACCGCATGCGTTGCCATTTTGGGCAAAATGCAAACAAAAAAATTGCAGAATCGCAATCGTAAACGGGGGAGAAGAAAAGAAGAAGGTAAGTCATAAAACATAGGAAACATGCTAAAGACTAGAGATGAGCCCATCTGGCGAGTTTGGTTCTGACAGCGTTTCGGTGGAAAATACGATTAGAAACCAGAATCAGAATTTATCGAATTTACGATTGCAAAGTTCAAGTATTTAATATCATTTCTAGATCGGATTTACGATTTTTTTCAATTTTCTAAAAATGTTCTGTTTTCGAGTTTTAGAAACTGGCTGTAGAGAATGGAAACTATGATCCAATAACATTCCCTTTAAACCATTCCCTTTAAACCAGACCTATTTGATGTACATGAGGGAGAGTTATTACATTGTAATCAACAATATGCAAATTCCTTCCTGTACAGTCATTAAGTGTTATACAAATGTGTATTAATTACTCAACCAAATGTTATTTTATCCCAACTTCATTTGTATAGTGTCACGTAACAACTCTGCGGCCATGTATCTTTGAAGATCCAATTTGTGCACCGACAGAAATGGGTTAATCGTGTAAAAATGGGGTGTGAGAAAGGAGCACATGATTCACAACTACAGATAAATATTTCTTCTGTATTCCGTCACCACATCCACTACCCTTGCCCAGTCCTCGAATCGTCTGCCAAAAACTCCCCCATCGTCCTTCTTTAAATGCCGACTTCTGCCTTCTGCTTCTGTGGCGCGCCGGCGTTTGGAACAACCAGCCAAGCTCTGCAATCACATTAGCAGTTGGCGCTGGAGGAGGGAAACGCAAATTCTGTTTGAAACATTATTTTGGCAGCCAAAACTTCATCTTAAAGGGGACGCCCCCCCAAAACACATTTTTGTCCCTCACTAAAGGCCATGTTCACTATATAATGATGAAAAAAGTCCTCTGCACTCGTACTAAGTGTGGGTGCTCACTCCTCAAAAAAATCCAACCCTTGATGGATTTAACATACGAGAATAATGAAAAAGCAAGGGTGGCACTCCAAACCGTAACTTTATTCAATATAGACCAAACAACATCTCACAACGTTTCGGGGGATACGTGCCCCCTTCCTCAGGTGAGGAAGGGGGCACGTATCCCCCGAAACGTGAATAAAATTACGGTTTGGAGTGCCACCCTTGCTTTTTCATTATTCTCGCATGTTCACTATATAGGTTACCGTAATCACACACACACACAAACCCAAACTACATTATTTAGAAAGCTGTCAGGCGCCTCCTCCTCATTCTCTCCAAGCTTTATTACAAGCTTTTACATGCTCAGAACAGGAGCTAAAGGAATGGCATTCAGTCATTGGCTTTGAGGTCATCTGTTAAATCTATGGCAGCTGCTAACTAAAAGAACCAGGACGTATATAGAGATGTAATAGAATATACATATATATAGAATAGTATTTTAAGGTTAGTCTTAAATCTCTCAGATTTTTAAATATTGAAGTTTTAGGTTTTGGGGGTAATTTACCAATATGTCATTTTTTATTTAAGGGGTGGAGCTGTGAGGCTGCAAGTTTTTGATTGGGCCGATTGGGCACCAATGATTGATCTTCTACAAATGTTGCTTTACATTTCAGATTGTACTTCACTTCTACAAAGCCTAGCTGTACATCAGGCCTTAGTAGCTCTTCAATTGATTGTTATTTCCTAGAGACTGGGAGAGACAGCACAACATATAAGGAGAATTAAATGTTATTATTACTACATTAATAACTCAAAGGCCAAATCAGTGTAAAACCCACACAAACCAATGTAACATAGGGTTAGCGCGGGCTTTACTGCATTATTACATGGCGGGATCTTACCAATATTGCATCTCCCCAATAGTATCTACCATCACTGGTAAATTTAGGAGAAATAATCCCCTGCAGAAGACAGTGACAGCGTCAGTCCTTTATGCTGGGTCCCCCATTAAAGTGCCTGAGCATGATGTCACTTGGAGGGGTTGTGCAAGTTACTCAATAGTGTACACATTTAAAGGGGAATGATGGAGGACAGGAGACTCTGGTTGGCCATGTAAAGTTGGGTACACACCTTTTAATCCTTTTTTAACCGGTCGGCCAAGACGGTAGTTAGGCCGCGACCAAACACTAGGTCCATAAAGGGCCACCCAATGTGATTTTTGGACGGTTCCGATTCAGGTGAACAAACAGTAATCATGCGGATGGGGGCCAGCCCCGTAAAGCATCCAATATTTTGTCCAGATCGACCGAAATGCTGAAATGTCCGCCGGTTGGGCTGAATAATTGGATGGTGTGTGCCCAGCTTAAGGCTACTGGGTTGAACTATTGACCAGCCCTTAGGTATGCAAATCTGTAGTGTAAGAGTTAAGAGGTATTGGGAAAATGAAATTCCTAGAGCAGTATTCAGTCTCCAGTCAGAGATTGCTTTCAACTAGATTGTAAATTATATGGGGCAGCGACCTCCCTAATGCTGCTTAGTTCAGCATATTCTGATTAATGCGTATACGTGTTAATGTATTTATTTATATTTTTAGTCACCCTTGTATGTTTTTTTGTATTATGATATTGTACAATGCTGTGTCCCCAAGTATTCAAATAAATGTACATAAAAAAAGCTGCCCTAATCTGCCTTCCCTCTGCCTACCCTCCAGCATTGCCCCTTTAATGGTTACATCTATAGAAACAGCTCATTGCAGAGTCGCAGGGGGAGGATAATGAAGTGAGACAGATCTTTCTCAATATTGGATCTATTTGAAGGTGAATGTAAATTCTCTACCCAAACCATAACACCTACCCTAACCATCTCTTCTGTGTTTTTGTACAGATATTTACTGGCACATAAAAAACTTTAGAGCAGCTGAATCCAGCTCCACATTTTTGTAATGCCCCAATCCAGCATGTGATTTGCTGAAACTGTTGGTATGAGATCTCACTGAAATCCTGCAGTGTGAGGCTCCTTTCTATATGAGGAACTAGCAGAGAACCCTGCAGTGTTTTCGGAGAGACGGCCACTCGATTGGCCAACAGATTGTGCCAGCAGCACAATGGTAAGATATCATCCCCAATTAACTTATGTGATCACCCAAATGGCCAACAGTTGGCAGCACAAAGGTCAGCTCTCATCCCCAATTAACCTGTGCGATCACTCGGTTGGCCAACAGATGGCAGCACAAAGGTCAGATGTCATCCCTAAAAACTAATGCGATCACCAGATTAGCCAACAGATGGCAGCACAAAGGTCAGATCTCATCCCCAATTAACTTAAAGGGGATCGTAACGTACGTGCCTGTTGTTCCAAGGCTCATACAAATAACAGGAAAAAAGAACAAAGGAAAGGAAGAAGAGAGATATAAAGGTGAGTGAAAGGGGTTGTGCATGCCCTTTAAAGAGCACTTTACTATAAAACAAACCTTTTCCCTGAACCAAGAAAGGTCGTTTTGACTTTCTATGTAAATCATAAATGAAAAATACACACTTAACTCTTTCAATACAGAAATCCCTTAAAGGTACACTACCCCCAAGAATTCCCTTTTGTTTAATCAAAATTGTAATTCTAATAGAGATCAGGGCACTTTCTCCTGTCTCCCATATTGCCCTGTGGTGTTTCTCCTTTGCTGTCTCTGCTGTGAGCTGTCCCCCTTCAAGTGACTCTGCGCCTATCTTTAACATAGACATGCAAGAACAGGATGGTGAGCTAACTGAAGAGACACTGAAGCCAGGATCCCTTTAAATTACATAGTAAAAGTATGCAAAGGGATGCTATGGTTATATCCCGCTGTCCCCTCTAATACCCAGTGTGTACAGTTGGTTTCACATGGCACAGTGGAGCAAATAATCACAGACACTGCCTGTATGATTCATAAAGCATCTGCTGAATTCGCTTTAAATAAACATTGAAATACAAACTCTCCCCCTCAAAACAACTTCTGCCTATCTGGCTGAATTATCCGCGTGTCTTCGTATCTTGTACTATCTGCTATCACATAACAATTATTCTATATCGTCTGAGACGTCACCGCTAATCACTGAACATTATTTAGGGTAATTAAGCTCTGCTCCACTTATCATCTCATTTTACAGCCTGGGGGGGTCTGCCATGAATCATTCGAAAATAAGGAGCGACCTACTGTGGCACACAATGAGTTAACAAGAGAATCCAGGGGACACCCCCCCCCCACACACACACACATGTGGGGCTTATTTAATATGAAGTGCAGAATTTTGCCCGTGACCTTAATCTGCCGCAGCCAACCAGATGTTATCTAACTGCAGTAGACCAGTAAAAAGGTATCATCTTATTGGTTAGGCACAATTTTACACCTCCTATCGAATAAAAAATCAAAAAGCAGACAGGGATACAGTGTTTTTTTTTCCAGAATTTTCAAAAAACACCATATCCCTGTCTGCTTTAAACCAAACAACACACTGAGGCAGCAATTGGTACATCCGAAAGACCCAATACCGAAACACAAGAAAAGAGACATCATATACGCAGTGCAGTGCAGTGAAGAGTGCTCTGATTTGTATGTGGGGGAGACCAAACAGCAACTGTATTAAGGAGGTCATTTATATGAAAATAAAGAAACCAAGCCTAAATAGAGGTGGGGGGGTTCGACACCAACTGTCTGCCATGTACAATGCTGTTTTGACACCTTACTCTGGGCGTTCCTATAACACCTCTTAGCCACTATCCAATCACGCCCTTAACACCTGGCTGTGATATGCTAATTGGGATTTTCCAGGGTACATAATTGCCACAGATTCTTGTACAAGTCATTCTGAATTGAGAAAGCCAGTCGGATGACTAGCGAAACGTCTTCAAGAAACTAAACTTCAAGTCCAGTTGATCTAATTGAATACAACAGATACAACCTATCAGTATGTCTTTATGATTGTGGGGAAACCGGAGTGCCCTGAGGAAACCCACGCAAGCACGGGGAGAACATACAAACTCCTTGCAGATAAGGCATCAGTGCTAACCACTGAGCCATAATAATAATAGACTGCAATGTACACAATCACAGCAGATACAACTATAGCAATTATACACAATATATACAATATTATAGCAACTAACACCCCCCCCCCCCCTTGCATTAGGGCCTGGACAACCTCTACCACCCTGTGAACAAAAGTCTGAATCTTATATCTGTGTGATGGAAGGTTTAAAGTTGGAGCCCCTCCTGGCCATGTTTCACCCCCTGCATCCTTATTAGCTATGCCCCAATTTTTCCAGTGGAGCCAGATCTGCAGTGCCATAGTTGGCAATATCTAAAATACATTTCAAGGTACCCTTTAATACTGATGTGATGTCAGGCCATAATATACTATGATGTCAGGCCATAATATACAATGATGTCAGGCCATAATATACTATGATGTCAGGCCAAAATATACTATGATGTCAGGCCATAATATACTATGATGTCAGGCCATAATATACTATGATGTCAGGCCATAATATACTATGATGTCAGGCCATAATATACTATGATGTCAGGCCACAAGAATACCCGATTGGACACGGGATCTTATCATCATCAAATCATGCACCAGAACAGTCAGTTAGATAAGTAAAAACCCCTATTATTTGTGTGTGTGATTTGATGTCTTTTATGCACAGCAATAATGAAATTGCAGCACTGAGCACAAAACTTTAATGAGGTAACCCCTGGCTATAATGTAATAACTCTGCAGCTTTTCATACCTGCCATGAGCCATAAAAGTGACCTTCCAACCCACTTAATCATCAGTCATATGTAGATCATTTATTGCTTTTGCTGCGGCTTTGATCATCGAAACGGCAAACACTCATCCTGACTCACATTCAAATAAGGTAAAGTAAAAAGATTCAGAGATCTGTGGATTCAGTTGCGCAATTTCCAGGGGGAAACATGTCTTGTATTATTTTGTCTTCTCTCTCTCTCTTTGCTTTGATTGAACTGAAGGGCATCTCAAGGACATAAGAAAGCCCTAGTATATGTTCCTTTGGATGATTAAAATGCACAACATTTGCTTCCCTAATGTGAGGACCATTTGTTTTTGATGAACAATCTATGAACCAAATGGACAAAAATTCTGTTCAGTACCCGGAGAACAAAATAATACAGAAACGGGGATTTTCTTCTAATCATTTCTTATTTTTCCAAGTGATATGTGAATTATCATTTGGAATAATAGCCAAGAAATGGTACAAATAAACACAAACTATGTGCAGTGACAATAAGTATGGAGATAGGAGTTTTAATCAATATACACCCTGCTTAACACAGGGCAGTGATATCCATATATATATGGATGATACAGCAGCAATGCTCCAATCACATTTCAACTTGCAGACCTGTAAAAAAAAGTCCCAGAATCCACCAGAAGACTTTGGCCATAAAAAGCTCTACCCCAATATCATTTTTGGACACTATCACTTTTTAATTATTCATTTACTTTGCACTCAAAATCTGTTAATTTAGTTTTTAGCAGACTAAGCAGACGCAGTGGCACACCGAGCCTTCAGCATTTGATCATAAAAAGGATGACCGTAGATTTTAGATCTCGACAGCCTACCAAGTATATACTGGTCTGTGCAGATACAATAAAAAAATTAAGGATCTGCCTTCTATGGAATTACAACTCATGTACCAACCCACTCCTCCAACCCCAACCAATTCTCTCTATCAATATTTTGGATGCCAACCCTAACCTAGCCAGACCTTCAGCAAACTAGCTGTGTCCCTGGTGTGCACTAGAGATAAATGAAACTGGAAAGTTTTGTTCCGATAGTGGTTCCACGGAACCTATTGAAGTTTGGGTTTTGCACATTTTCAATAGGAATTTTGGAAGTTTCAATGAAAAGTTCTACGTTTCGGGAATTTTTTAAAAAATCCTTTGGATCTACGGATTATCGAATCCGGCAGTTCCGAATTTGAACCCAGGTATGTTTCGAAACTGGGATTCATCCCTATTGTACACTAGTTCACATTTACTGCAATACTCTTCTATAGAGTGTTACTGATCTGATGGGTCTGTAAAAACTATTTATATTTAAGTAAGACACAGGGTTGGGCAAATCCCTGGAGCCAGATAGCCAATGCATCTAGAAATTTACTTCTAATCAAGTAGACGCTTTTAAGAGGCTTTCTATTAATGGATCATATTCCCTAGCTATTAAAAAAAAGGGCAGATTGTCTCCTAATAGTTTTCTGACTGGCTCTAAATGTCAGAAGCAATTCGTCCACTCTGGGTAAGAAAACCTAAAAATAAAAATAAAGCTGGAAGAAATGTCCATTCTACCATCACATACGGCCTAGGAGGCAAAGATGGAAGTGTTACCTTTCTCCCAGTACAATAGATGAACTAGTTAACTACTGAAATGATCTAGATGTGTAATCCAAGTTCTGAACAGTCTACGTGCCTCCCTGATAACTGAAATCTGCAAAGGAAATAATGCTCTGACCTTTACAGTACTGTAGAAAATCTCTTTAGAAGCCGTGTTCCTGTCAAGTGCTTTAAATTCAGAGAAACACAGCCAACGTTAAATGCAAGCGTTTTGTTCCATCTCAAATGCCATGCTTTGGTTTGTACAGCTTGTGCTTTGCAGGTGGAGCAAAATTGACATGTCTGTCCTTTCTGCACACTGACCGTACAGGGTTTCGAAGATTCTCCACTTGGTCTGGAACTGGTTTTAGAAAGAGGATTGGAAAATAAAGATAGTATAGTACAGTATAGTATAGTATTAGTACAGTACAGTATAGTATAGTATAGTATAGTACAGTATAGTATAGTATTAGTACAGTACAGTATAGTATAGTACAATATATAGCCTAGTAAATGTACTAACCTAACACTATTTATTTCTAGGAGGGTGCCTGTGTAAGTAATTAATCACTAGTGTATTTTTATTTTTTTTTACTACTTACTGCTTGAATAAGGTGGTAGGAATTGTTTGAGTAAACTCAAAGCACTGGATTACTAAAACAAATACTTGTGTTTAAAAAACACTGTTACCTGTAGAGCGGGGGCTGGTAGGAGACAAAGGAAAGGGTTTTTTTTTTTTTTTCTCTCTCTCTCTGATTGGATGGGGGTGTAACTAATTGGTTTAAATTGGCTGAGGCCTGTTGGCTCTGGTTGGTTTTGAACCTCATTTAAGGCCTGTCCCATGAGCGATTAGCTCTGAGCGATTTCCTGTTTTAAAGAGATTTTTCTGTTTTTAAGAGAACTGACAGCGTAAAAAACTAAAGCGTTTAAGACAGGAAAGCGTTTAAGAACAACACTATTTCTCTGCTGTGTCTCTGCTGTGTATTGCTGTTTAGTATGGACAGTTTTGTTGGGGCCGCGCAATGTGCATCCTGCCGCATGTATGGGATCTTGGAGCAGCCGCCCCAGGGGACCTATGTATGTGTCAGGTGTGAGTGGGTTGCCCATTTGGAATCTGAGGTACAGAGTCTAAGGGGTAAACTTGCAGCATTGCAGGACTTGGCAAACCTGGGGGAAATGCAGGTACTGGCAGGGGCCAGTAAACTGGTGGGTGGAGATGGGGCAGATAAGGTGGAGAAGGAAGATAGATTTGTAAGGGTCACCAGGGGAAGTAGGGGACGGAAGGATAGGGGGGCTTCTTCCCAGCTGGTCGATCCCAACAGATTTGCCATTTTAGGTGAAGATGTGGAGGACGATGGCTCGGAAGCAGCATGTATGGAGCGGGCCTTTCCCTTGAGCACCCAGGGGACGGCCATCTCCAATACAAGGGAGGGAGAACTGGGGGCTAGGAAGGATAGACAGGTGGTAGTGGTAGGGGATTCTATTATTAGAAGGGTAGATAGGGTAATCTGTCGCCAGGACCCTGCATGCCGAACAGTGTGTTGTCTGCCTGGTGCTAGGGTTCGACATGTGGTGGATCGTGTAGACAGATTATTGGGTGGGGCTGGGAGTGACCCGGGGTCTTGGTTCACATTGGTGCCAATGACAAAGTTAGAGGTGGAGGTGAGGTCCTTAAAAATGATTTCCGAGAATTAGGGGCCAAGTTAAAAGCAAGGACCTCCAGGGTAGTGATTTCAGAAATACTACCGCAGCCACGTGCTACGCTAGGGAGGCAACGGGAGCTCAGGAGTATAAATGCGTGGCTAAGAGAGTGGTGTAAGGAGATGGGGTTTGGGTTTTTAGAGAACTGGGCTGACTTTTCTGTTGGCTACAGGCTCTTTAGTAGTGACGGATTGCACCTCAATGGTGGTGGTGCAACTGTTTTGGGGGAGAAGATGGCTAGGGGGTTGGAGGAGATTTTAAACTAGGTATGGGGGGGAGGGAACGTTTAACTACACAGGGGTAGATAGAGAAGTTAGGGATCTGGGGGCTAGTAACACAATGGAGGGAGGAGAAGGAGGAGGGGGGAGCATAGAGGATAAGGAGGCATGTACGACCATGTATGGAAGTAAATCAATTGATAATCTAAAATGTATGTTTACAAATGCAAGGAGTCTGGCTGGAAAAACCGGCGAACTTGAAATAATAGCGTTAAAGGAAAGGTATGATGTAATTGGTATAGCAGAATCATGGCTTAATGATTCACACGACTGGACAGTAAATATTGAAGGGTACTCCTTATTTAGACATGACCGAGTTAATAAGAAAGGAGGAGGAGTATGTATGTATGTTAAACAGGAATTGAAGCCAAATTTAAAAGATGGAATAGATGGGGGAGCAAACGATGCGGCAGAAACATTATGGGTGGAACTGTGTACAGGAAGCAAGAAGGTAGGTAAATTAATTGTTGGAGTGTGTTATAAGCCGCCAAATGCCGGGGAAGAGGTGGAAATGAATCTCCATATGCAGTTGGCGAAGGCTGCTGGTATGGGGCATGTTCTGGTTATGGGGGATTTTAACTACCCTGAAATAGATTGGAGTAATGGAACTGCCAGCACCTCAAAAGGTATAAAGCTCTTAAATTTCCTATATGAGCATTTTCTTTCACAGATGGTAGAAGTTCCTACTAGAAAGAATGCGTTGTTGGATCTGGTGATATCTAATAACCCAGAGCTCATTTTGGAGATGAAGGTAATGGGAAGCTTAGGGAATAGTGACCATGATATAGTGTCATTTAATATAGGTTGCAGAAAACTAAAGTGCACTGGCTTAACAAAAACTTTTAACTTTAGGAAAGCTAATTTTATGCTTTTAAAGGAATCGCTCCTGCTCATAGACTGGGGGGAACTGTTTCTAGGTAAAGATACTGAGCAGATGTGGACCACTTTTAAAGGGATATTAAACTATAACATTTCCAAATAGGTCATATCAGAGGACTCGTGGACATCCTTTAAGGTTGGAAGAAAAGAAGTTTCATCTTCAAGTTAGGAGAGGTTTCTTTACAGTGAGAACGGTGAAACTGTGGAACTGTCTTCCAGCAGAGGTGGTAATGGCAAGTTCATTGAATAACTTTAAAAAAGGCCTGGATAAGTTTCTAAAATTAAAAAATATTGAGAATTACTGGTATTAATGCATATAGATCTGGTTGATCCAGGGATACTTTCCGATTGCCGTTTGGAGTCAGGAAGGAATTTTTCCCCCCCTTTTTTAGCTGGGGTTTTTTGCCTTCCTCTGGATCAACTGTTAGGTAGGGTTAAAACAAAAAAAAAAAAAAAGTGAATAGGTTGGACTTGATGGACGAATGTCTTTATTCAACCTTAATTACTATGTAATATAGTACAGTATAGTATAGTATTAGTACAGTACAGTACAGTATAGTATAGTACAGTACAGTATAGTATAGTATTAGTACAGTACAGTATAGTATTAGTATAGTATAGTATTAGTATAGTATTAGTATAGTATAGTACAGTATAGTATAGTATTAGTACAGTACAGTATAGTATAGTATAGTATTAGTATAGTATAGTATTAGTATAGTATTAGTATAGTATAGTACAGTATAGTATAGTACAGTATAGTATAGTATTTGAGGTTGAATAAAGACATACGTCCATCCAGTCCAACCCATCTAGCAATATCCTCATTTCCTGCCTAACTGTTGATCCAGAGGAAGGCAAATAAACGCCACCAAATTTATGACTCCAAGTGGCAATCGGAAATTTCCCTGGATCAACTCTACTTTATGTATCAATATCAGTAACCTGCAACATTCCTTGTTTTCAGATGGCCACACAAAGGACTGTTTATTTTAAAAGATTGTAACATTGATACTTTTTTTCGCCGTAGTCTTTATTTTGTGCCACGGCAGTTAAAATTATGCCCTGTTCGTAATATATCGTAACGATCAATCATTAAATAGGCAGACACAATGAGCAGATACCACATTGTATTAAACGACCACGCGGTATCTGTTCTCAACACTAGTCACATAACGCTGTAATTAACTGGAGTGGTCACAAAAAAAAAATACTAGCGGTGTTTTGCTGCAGCAATAAAGGAGCGATTTTGTAATTTAGTGGTAACGCTTCTGTAGGATGATTTTCCTGGATAAATACTTTTGCATGGTTGTTTACGCATCTGAATGTCAAGAGTCAATGACCCAGTACATATGGAGATTGTGTATCTGAATATCCCACTATAATACAATTGGGATTGTTGTGTGTATGGGATCCTTTACTAAGCAAACGGTAAAAAGTAGTTCATTAGACAGCTCCGCCTTCTAACTCCCTGAGTAAAGCACACCGAGCATGTCCGAGACAATGGTTTCTGGAAGGGGAGGGGTTAGAAGGTAATGGATGGCTTCACACAGGTCTATAAAATACAAATGTTAGTTATGCCTTGTTTCAAGTTTTTTTGGTTATAAATAAGTTAAATGTGTTTTAGGTTGAATTTCTCCTTTATATGTCCCCCTTTTGGTGACTAGTACAGGGCATCTTAATTCTCACTGGCCAAATGCACAGGTTGCAGTTACAGTTCTATTTGTGTTTTCTAAGGACAGGGAAATTTATAGATCTTCCTATAATCCTTAATATAGAAACTTTTAGCAGTATTTGTGGACCAGAGTTACTTATCCTTAGGAAAGAATATGTTTTAGCGCATAGTTTGTCCCAATAGGAAAATATTAAGTTAAAAATACAGTGTCTACAGGGATTCCCATCTAACTATTTGGAATGCTGCTGCTCGGTATGGAGGGTTAATAGCCGCAGAGTAAGTTCTATATTATAAGTAATAAGAGGAGCAGGACCAAGTGTGACTTTATCCAGTAAAGCCCATTTACAGTCTAGGGGGATTTCTAATTCAGGACACATATCAGAAAAAACTAGGTGATGTCCATGTGGGCCCCAGGCAACCCTCATACATTTATTAAAATATTCCATCACCGACCCATTCTGCTGCTTGTCTAACAATGCCTGACAGCTCAGAGACAAGGTAGAGACTGGCTGGATATGTGGATTTCATTCACCAATAAATATTTTCATCAAGAAAAAGTATTTTAGCAATGTTCACAATCTCACATGAATAAAGGGTGGAAAGACAGAACATGTGCTACTGCCCTTCTATGTCAGGCTGCAAGTAAGCCTAGGTACACATGGACCGGCTGGCATTCCAGCACAACCAATTGTGTGCTCCATAGGATAGCACATGGTCAGGCAAAATAAACCTACATGTCCAAATGTCCTTTTGTCCAATTTGGGAATGACCAAAATCAGTTGGCAGTGGGCAAAAAAATACAACCGATATTTCGACCAACCAAATACCAAAATACCATAAAATTAGCCCGTGTACCCTACAAAAAGGTTAAAATTTGAGAGAAGTAAAATGGTGCTGCTCACATGTTTACTCACTACATTTTAACCCACTACTGGCCCCACTATGTAGTGTATAAAAATCCTTACCTTACATCCCTGCTCCAAATGGCTGCCCTGCTATGTCCCTACAAAGTCCTAAAAAGTAAAGACCAGGAGCCTGGCTGAGTCCCAAATGGTCTCTGCCTCCTGTCTCTCATCCGGGAGAATTATGCCATGTGCACTGCAGCCCCCCCTCTCCCTCCCATTTTACTCTCATTCCCCCTAACTTTAAGCCCCTTTTCTGTAGTGTAGGGCTCCCTCTCCCAACCCCAACCGCCATAGTTATTTGGCAAAAAAAGACTGGAAAACTACTTACTTTACTTCATTCCCCCGGGGGCCTGTAATGCCTGCAGCCTGTGATTGGCTGCCTTTCAACCAATCACGGACGTGGCTGCAGGTCCGGCCCCCTGCTTGCAATTCCAGCAAAGTAAGTATTGTTAGGAGCGTTTTTTTTTTTTTAGAAATAACTAGAGCGTTTGGGGGTGGGAGAGGGAGCCCTAGAAGATATAAAAGAAATTTGTGTGAGAGTGGACATGCCCTTTAAAGACATATGTATGTGCACTGGATTTCCCCTTTAAGTAGTAACTGATGGCAATATAATGTAACCCCAACCCCTACAGATGAGTTTCTAAGTTTTAACACTGTGTAAATAAAAAGGTGTGGTAATTGCCCTTTAAAAAGGTGGCCATAAACATTATTGTGGGCCAACGGGATTTACCTAATATAAGCAGTGTGTAGGGGCTGAAACTGACTGATTGTAATGACGACGATACCAATGTGATGGAAAACGCATGTGGGCCACTTTAAGGGCCAGTACACACGGATCAATTATTTGTCCAGTCTGAGCGATTGGACGTAGCAGTAAATGACGGCCCATCGACTGCATGGTGTATCATGCCAACATATTGATAGTACCATTTTCACTCCTGACCAACAGACTACTGATTGGTTAATCGATCAGTCAATTAGGAATATCGGTTCCTAACTGGATTGTATGTTAGGCAAAAAGGTGAGGGGGTTTGATTGCAATTCCAGTTGATCCAAATAACACAGGGCACTGGGTATTATTTCATCAGCGTGAGGTTTAATGCTTAAACATACAATTACTTGTGATTGCCCAAAATAACCGCAGGACGTGCTCAGAATTTACCTATTGAGTGTTTGTAGACAAAAAAAAAAAGCGTGTGTTGTACAAATCAAAATCCTACACTGGGAGACCTTTACTTACGTTCTTGCAAATTGCCTCCTGTATAATTTCAATGAAACGCTGGAATGCCTTATTCAAGTGATGGATTCTCTGCAGGATATTCTATTTAACATGCTGAATACGTGGATTGTTGAATGAAGTCTGGCTCTGTTGCCAACATTAGCCTGTAATCTAACCACAGAAACAAATCTCTAGCAGTAGCTGCGTGATCTCATTGGCGCTGGGGGACATGCTGGCTTCATACGAATGGTCGGCAACTTGCCACAGTGTGGGCTACGCCTCATTTTCTGGGCCATAAGATCTGGTCTGGTGTGCAGCTTGTAGGCTCTTGCTGCCAATGTGGTCCCCACAATAGTGTGTGATCATTTGGGACACACATGTTCTTTTTCTTAAATCAGTTATTCTTTCAATGCACAGACACAATAAGAACAATATCAGAGCAGGAAATACTGTGTACAGCTCTCGGAGGTAGAAGATAGTCATCAAGTAGAGGACAATACCACCTCTATCTGTCTGGCAAAATGCAGCGTGTGTGCCACAGAGAGACGGGGAGCTGAATAGAACATGACCCTAAGTAGATGGGGAGGGGGAGAGTTTGTACAGGGGATGGGATCCAAGAGATACAGAGAGGAAAGCTCCTAAAGACGGTTCCACCAGAGATGGTTCTGAATCAGATTTCACAGATCCACAAGAATTTTCGAATTTAAAGATCGAACATTTTCGAACTGACGCACAAATTGTCGATTTTCGAAATTTCGCGAAAATACTATGCAGAATTCCAAAACAGAGAGCCTATGAATTTTCCGGTACTGGGCGGTGTTTTTATTTAAACATTTTGGACATTGACACGTGTTCCCCAGACCATTTCCCAGGTCCGTGAGCCATTTACAGTAAGTCACCATTGCTATTTATTCCTTCATTTTAGGCAGAACTTTCAGATTTTTTCCACTCCCTCTGACTTCGAAAAAGGCTAGGCAAAGTGGCAGAGATGGAGGGTCTGCTTTCCTCATTGATAGCGGTAGTGGAGGAGAAAGGGTAGAGCTGGTTGCGCGGAGTCCTCTCTCAGGTCAGCCAGCCCCCCCAGGAGATACAAGAACAGCCGAAGGAGGGGGAAAGAGCAGGATGGAGGAGCTCCAGGCAACCGACTCGCTTGAGTTCTTCACCTCAAAGGATGCGGTGCAGGAGACAGAGCAATAGCCCCAGGGCTGTACCTGGAGGTTCGGGGGCGAACACATCCAGAACAGCAACAGAACAGATACCCAGGAGAAGGCCAGGAAACAGCCGACCCAGGCCAGAGCCAGCAGAAGTGGATTGTCTGGAACAGTGAGTAACCCAGGGCAAGGCTTTGCGGGGGGAGACTCCCAGGCACAGTAGATCATAGCAGGTGGGCTTGGGGGGGACCCAGGAAAGAGCGGGGGTGCGGCAACAGTCTCAGGCACCATTTTGTGCACCACTTAATCCAGCCAACACAGCGGGAGAGGAACTCAGGGGTAGTAGTGGTGTGGGGGAAGCTGTACCTAACCTGGGAATGACGGGGTTAATTCCCCAGTAGGGCAATGTAGCTCTGACAGGCAGAAAACAATTGGCCTGGGGGCTGTAAGGTGATGCTGCAACTTCCCTTAGGAATGTATGTGGAGAGGCACAGGTGACAGGTTTACCACAAGTGAAGCAGCCAGGCAGCAATATTTGTTGGCTTCTCCTTTACAGACGGGGCCAGACGAGTCGTGGGCATTACAGCACCGCAATGCGGTTTTAACCACAACGCCGATGGGACGGCAAAGCAATACGCAGCAGCCAGAAAGTGTGGGTACAAGTACACAGGTGGCGCTATCCATTCATGGAAGGAGCCAAGGAATAATCGACGGTGATCAGCAGCAATCCGCATCGGGATCAGTGGGGGACGTGACGACGCCAAGACAGCCTGATCAATCAGGTACCATTCATGCACCACACTATACCACACAGCTTCAGTCATTGCATTCTTCAGTGCAGCTTATGAATAGAGGAGGGGGTGATAGTGTAAGGGAAATTATGATTGGGTTACAGGAGCTTTTGTCTAAGTTGCAAACAACTCAAGGTAACCCTGTGGGGCAAGGAAATTCATTGTATCAAATTGGGGTTCTGGCAAGTAATGACAGGGTCAGTGTAGTAGAGGGGTTGCAAGCATCTACCTCACGGACATCATCCAATTTACTAACTGGAGTAGAAGCTGCAAGCGTATTAACAAATGGACGAGGAAGTGAATAGTCAATCTTGGGTTATCCGGCTAAAAGTCAGATGTGTATCTGTTTCGAAGAGCCACTAGGCGTTCACTTAAAGCAAGAGGTAAGGGAGGAAGTGTGGAGAAGGGAATATATAGATATTTTCTCATTGCTACCATTGGAGTGCTTTAACTTAGACAAATAGGATAGGTTTCACGAGGTCAGGAAAGAGGAAGATGAAGAAAGGCAGAGGATCAGGTTAATACCGAGAACATTCAAGCGTATGTTATTTTGGAAGGCAACATCAGGGAGCGGAAACCAGAGCTGTGCTCAGCATTGTTCTGCTATTTAGATATGATCCGGGAGGTCCATAGGGTGTACAGAGGGCAAGTGTGGCTTTGTTATGACAAGGCATTTAGGCAGAAGATGTCAGTAAGTCAGGAATTGGCATGGGACCGTGATATTGGTCTCTGGATGAGAATCATGAACAATAAAAGCTTTTAAAGCACAATTCGTTTTCCCAACACGCAGCCATTCCAGGTACAAGGTAGACCAAATAAGAGGTTTATGTAGGCAGTTTAATGAAGGGAGTTGTAAGTGGGGCGCCTCCTGTAAGTTTCAGCATGATTGCTCACATTGCGGAGGATCTCACCCCTTTCAGTGATGCTTCAAAAGAGGTAGACAAGGACCAGGAAAGGCAAGAGAAGGGGGACTCGCCGGTGAAGGTAGACAGGATGGGCCTATGGTTAGATAGGTATCCATTTCCTGAGAAAGGGAAGGTTTTACTTTTGGTTTCCGGATACCCTCAAAACTTCAAGGCCCCAGAATGTCAAGTAAAAATGTAAGATCAGCTAACCGTCACCCGGAAATAGTTAAGGAAAAATTGTTTAAAGAAGTTAAATTGGGTAGGATGGCAGGCCCGTTTGAAGTGGTGCCCATAACAAACTTAGTTGTATCCCCATTAGGCTTAATTCTTAAGAAGGAACAGGGGCAGTATCGGCTGATACAGAATCTGCATTTAGGTTATTGCCAGTTCACCCAGAATCCATGTACTTATTAGGCTGTGCATTTGAAGGGAATTTTTCATCGATAGAGCGCTTCCAATGGGTTGCTCCGTATCATGTGCGTTATTTGAAACTTTTAGTAGCTTTGCTGAATGGGTAGTAAAGGAAGTTTCGGGTATGTCATCAATTCTACACTACTTAGATGATTCTTTGATGGTTGGAAATGCAAGAACAACAATCTGTGAGAAGCTTCTGAATCCGATGCAGGCGGTAGCAGAGGAGTTTGGGATTCCATTGGCCCCTGAAAAAACTATAACACCTACTACATACCTTACTTTCTTGGGGATCGAAAAAGATTCTACAATTCAAGAATGTAGACTACCAGAGAACAAGATTAGGGATCTGAGGCAGTGATCAAAGGAAGTATGTCAGCTAAAAAGTTGACATTGAAACAAATGCAATCGCTAATAGGAAAATTAAACTTTGCATGCAGAATCTTAACGATGGGTAGGATTTTTGCTAGGTGGTTAGCGATGGAAACTGCAGGGATAAGAAAGCCAAATAAAAGATGATCTGGCAATTTGGTCAAAGTTCTTAGATTCATTTAACGGGAAAGTCTACTGGCAAACCCCATTGGATCCAGAGGAGTTTCAAATATTCACCGGCGGGGGCATCAGGCTTCGGGAGCCAATCTCCGGGGTTCCTGGTGGGCTAGGACAGAATTGATAACCAATTTGACATTCTTAGAATTGTTCCCAGTTTTAGTTTTAGTTATAATTTGGGGGAAGAATTTTAGAGATAAGGTGGTCATTTTCCATTCAGGCAATATGGCGGTGGTATAAGCCATTAATAGTTTGTCATGTTCTTCCTTACCTGTGGTTAAAAGCGCCCTCAACTTGGGCTGGATATCAAAGGATTTGGTCTGAATGGAACCGATTTGAGACTGAAATGCGTAATATACATGGGAAAGTAGACAGTTTGCAATTACTGGTTTGGAAAATCCTTCAACTGTTTGAACAAGGTGTGCCTGGTAGTACGGTCAATAAAACATTGGCAGCACTGAGTTTTATTTTTAAGGCGAGAGGTATAAGGGACGTAACCAACGAATTTATTGTAAAACAAGCATGCAAAGGTTTTAAAAGGGGAAAAAGTACTTGTGAATTACAGCGCCCGCATATGAGCAAATACTTTTCCGGCTTGCATTCTCTTGGGCATTCTTTGGTGCTTTTAGAATTTCAGAATTGGTTAGCAGAAACAAGCTAGTTGGAGAGGAATGAATAAAATGGTGGCAACAATTTGGCCTGGTCTAACCCTGGTGGTGGGTATCCGGGGGGTAGGAATAACAGTACAATAACGTGCTAAGTTTGTGTTTTTGGCTAATTACTTATTGGAAAGATGCCAGAAAGCGATTGGTGGAAAGAATGAAGAAAGCAGCAGACTGGCAGGGATCTTTAAGCCGACAATTAACATGTGTTGATGTCAGTTTTTCTCATCTTAATGTTTAACACAGTTGAAATCAGTTGTATTTTATTCAATAATAAGTCTAATATGTTATAATGAAATTTCAGATACTATTACTGGAACATGTTATGAAATAAAAGCTGTGGCCTAACATTATCCAATGAAAAAAGTTGTGGAGTCTAATTATTTAAACAGGAAGTTAAAAGGGGGTGTTGGTGGGAATGAAACATGAACCCTGCCTTTGGCATTGATTTCAGTGAGTTCGGCCATCTTTACACCAGAGATATAGATATAGATATAGGCACATACACCATAGACACCTTCATTACCAGGAGACACTCTGCAGCCCCTCTGCAGCCCCTAGGATTCTGGTACCCATGCGGGACTACATTATCTTATGGCGGAATACACCATATATTGTGTGTGTAGGATTTGAAAACAGGAACCAGGGATAATTGCAGCAGAGTCTGGAGGACATCAAATGCTACCTTGGAACTACCAAACTCCGCTAAAACTAACCCATAAACTAACCACTAAAACTAACCCATAACGTCACATCATAACTTCTCTTTAAGAGAACATCCATGTTACATTCACCTGCGGACCCTTCGTCTTCCTTCTCATGCCCTTTCTCATACTTCCCATTCTTAACATTAAAAGCTCCAGAGGAAAAATGTTCGGATTGAAATCATGTTGTTCGGGCCAAATTCTACAGCTGCAGCGACGTCACCCAGGCTAGTGACACGTTCGATTAATTTAGCAGCAAATTCCTCACGGGAGTCAAATCTATGGGAATAAACAGGCTTTACAAATTACTAATTGGAGCTTTTTTGATTAGCTAAATTAGGTAGTATAAAGAAACGAAGAGACATTCTGTCTGACATTTAATTCTGCAGATACGTAACATTATTTATCTATTAATTACAGTTACTCTAAGGGGAATTAAGGCTCCAAGGAATCCTTCTCCCATCAGCGGTACCCAGGGTAGGTATCAAAACGCTAGGTCCTCACCCCTGGGGTAAAGCTGATTATTTGAAATCTTACTCTGCTGACCCGTCCCCTTCCTGGGGCTCCACATCCAATGGGAGGACACACTTCTATTGGTAGGAATTCCAGATTTCTGAAGGTGGCTTGGTAGCACCAGGCCGAGTGGCAAGGGCACCTAGCAGGTAAGTTTTTAATGTACCAGTTATACGGAACAGAGTTCAGAGAAGGGGAATGGAGGAGCTTGACAATGTGGATACATATATATTGGGGTTATCCACACTAGAAAAGAGACACTTGCATGGGTAAGTCAATAGGCCATACAATAAACTCTCTGATGCATTGTACACTAATAGGTCATATCAAAGGACACGTGGACATCCTTTAAAGGGCATCTATAGTGAAAAAAACACATTGCCCCTTTGCAAAGTTAAATTCATGTAGTCTGTGCTGCCTTCATCCTATCTATGTCAGTGACTCTGTTTATCCATGGTGTCAGATCTCTGTGCAGCACTCCCCCCTCCCCTCTGTTACCTCCTCCATGTCTCAACTCCGGCTAACCGACAAGCTTTTTATGTGCATTAGGAGTTAACCCACGCACAGTGGCCAATAGAAAGCAAGCTGTCCTGGAGACACGGAAGAAGGAAAACGGTACAGTTTACTATGTCTCTCTTTGTGACCCATCATCAATCAGTGAAGTCTATCAAGAAGGGGGGTCAAGTGCAGCCCTATATCTACCATGAAAGCTACCTCTCTCCCCCTGCTAATGCTGTTATCTCTGTTTATTACAGAGCAGGGAGGGGGGATCACGTCACAGGGATTTGATTGACAGTCCAAGTAGGAGTAGAGGAATGCAATCACATATTCTTCTAACTGGTGTATCTCAGGACAGAGAGGGAATCTGAAAAAAGTGAAGACACTCTGGGGGTTGTGGGGAATTATAGAACACATGGAAAGAAAGAAAAAAAACTTTCATTTTCCCACTATAGATGCCCTTTAAGATTGGAAGAAAAGAAGTTTCATCTTCAGGTTAGGAAAGGTTTCTTTACAGTGAGAACATTGAAAATGTGGAACTGTCTTCCAGCAGATGTGGTAATGGCAAGTTCATTAAATAGTTACAAGAGTGGGCTGGACAGCTTCTAAAATTAGTTACTGGTAATATATATATATATACAGTATATATAATATACTATTATCGTTTTATTAGGAAGCACCTGAGTAGCCGAATGACAGGCAGAAGCGAGTGCCGCTCCTAACTACTGTGACTATATATATATATATATATATATATATATACACACACAAACATAGAGTGCCGCTCCTAACTACTGTGACTATATATATATATATATATATATATATATATATACACACACAAACATAGAAGAGATAATCAATGCACATTCCTAGGCCCCATACAATATCATATTATCTGCACAATGGAATACTTTATAAACAAAGGGGTTTAGTATACATTACTGTGATCACATGAATGAAAAGCCTTCCAACCACGTCCAGGTAACCCCAGTCTGGAAGGTCCTAACTTCTAACCTTTCTATAGTTTGGGATATCCCGATTTATATATATAACCTTTATATAACCTATGTATGAAATTGTATTTTATTTTTATTTATCTGTATAATTGCTTGCACTTATCCCTTTTGTGTAATTTGTATTTTATGTTCAGTGGCGCTTTATGAATAAACTTATACATACATATATACATACAATGCAAGGGTTACCTTGACATAGTTGGAAGGCTTTTCATTCATGTGATCACAGTAATGTATACTAAAACCCCTTTGTTTATAAAGTATGCCAGTGTGCAGATAATATGATATTGTATGGGGCCTAGGAATGTGCAGATTATCTTTTCTATGGATTTGGAGCCAGGAAGGATTTTTCACCCCTTACAGACAGATTGGTGAAAGGATTGGACTACAGTAGGTGGATTTATGTCTTTATAAAACCTCCTATACTACATAACCATTAGACAGGCAATATGGGTAAAAAGGTTGGACTAGATGGACATATGTCTTTATAAACCCTCCCATGCTATGTTATTGTTATGCTGACCATACACTAGGTAGACATTTGATAGATTAGACGTCTGTTCATATACAAATGTCTACTTAATCTAATGTCTAAATACCTCATTTTCCTTCCAAGGCTCCTGTGACATTCCTGCCTGTCCCATTCATTTTGCAATCTTGAGTTGTTCACAAAAAATAACAGGTCTGTCGGATCTTCGGGAGTCGTACAAAAGTCAGAAAAGGTAAAGGATAGTGTATGGGCATGTGCATTGTGGGTACAGTATTCAACCTCCAATACTATGTTACTTTGACATGAGTTATAAGTGGCGCTCAGCTACAAATAGTGATCCACTGTCCATAGTCAATAATGTATCCCCTACTGTACAATATAAGTTTATAAAAGTTCCCCTTTGTGTTCCATGACAATAATCGAACTCCATAGTGAATTATTATGGCATTAAATGTTACAGTGGGTGTATTATTCACTATACAAATACAATACACCAGAGCCATACATCTGTCTTATATATCCTTATAATACACCCCTTCGATATATTCATTATATTCGATAAATTCATTATCTGTACGTAAGATCCTTTTCCTGAGAATTCTAGTCTAAAGCCTCTTACACCTGCCACGATGGCAAGAGCATGCACACGCGTGACGAACGCCTGTTTTGGGGTGATAGTCATACGTGTGTATGTGGTCGCTCTATCGTTGTTCGTCAATCTGCTGTGGCAGATCACACGCGTGTGAGTGTCGCCGGCTCGGGGATTGTGTCTCCTCTCTGCAATAAGATCTGTGTACGGACCCTTAAGCTTTGTACACCTGGCCAAATGCAAGGATGAGGCTTGTCGGCACTGATACACAGCATGATCCGGCATCTGTACACTAACAGGGTTATTCAATAAAAGTTCTTTTCGTTTAAAATGGTGCTAATTTTGTCCCAACCAATCAGATGTTAGCTTTCAAATGTTACATAAGTTCTGATTGGTTGGGGCAAAATTAGCACCATTTTAAACGATAAGAACTTTTATTGAATCTCCCTGTAAGTGCATCAAGGGTCAGCCCCTGCGATCACACGTGCTTATGAACCTTTAGGTCCGTACGCATATCCGCGGATCCGCCATGGTGTATTAACGAACGACCCCGAACAAACGCATACACACATACAGTTAGCACCCGAGTCTCATCAGCTCCATCAGACTGTGTAACGAGGCTTAATAAGTCATTTCCAGTGTTATGTTTATTTATAAGGGGCTCCATAACGGACTCATAGGCATCTGATGCAATAAAAAGATTTCACTTACTAAATCCAATAACAACCAATCAGATGTTCAAATACTGTAGAGATTTCATTCTTTGCTGCTAATTAATAGCACAGACATGCTTTGTACCTCTTAATGCACCTGCCCCCTGTTGTACAATCCTATTTTTATATAACCTCCAAGTCAATTCTGCTTCCTTTTTTTAGAAGGGAATGGTGAGCAGATTGTATTCTACATGTGGATTTTTATACCCATTACAGTTGACACTGGCTTGCTTGTAATTCCAGCCTCTGCCTGTGCTGTCTGCCTCAATTTCATGTACCGAGTTTGTTCAATAATCTGAAGACAAGAGGCGCTGGATGGATAATACTTTCATTAACATTAATGCAATGCCGAACTGGAAAAACATGCCCAAGGAAAGCGGTGGTTTGTCTCCTCTCCGATCCGCTGACAAATCTCCCAATTTATTGTTTTCCAGCCACATTGTCACACCTGCTAACAATTCCATATTTCCAAAGACGCTCTCTAATTTCTATCGCTATATTGGGGTTGGAACATTTGTCACAGTGTTTGAAACTCCGACTTTACTCTGATGAATTCTGCAGATGATAGATCGGTGCAATAGACCAGAACTTCAGATATTCATTGTTTGGTTTATTACACAAGCTTCAAGGAGCAAACTATATAGAGCAAAATTAAAACGAACACTGGCCAATGGTGCAAGACACACAAGCATTTGTCAACAGGTGGTGCAAAATAGTCTGTCAGCACTTTGTAGGTAAGTTTGCCAAATGTAAAATACACACATTTATTAAGACTACATGCTTTTTTTTAATGTATAATTTAGAAAATGACAAAAATCAGTAATTAATGGGCAAGTTCACACCTCATATAAAAAACTGTAAATAGGTAAATCAACTCCCAAACCTACAATAGTAAGAAAGTTTACAGAGATGTAAGACTAACCCGGAAGGCTGCCTGATGTTCTGTTACCCCTCTTTCTGCTTCTTTGGGTTTGCAGCTGTCAGTTATGGATGTGACAGTTGAAATCACAGCCAATGACTGAATGCAATTCCCCTACCTGCATCTATTGAGCATGTGTGAGCTTGTAAAAGAGCTTTAAAAGCATGGAGAGGAGGCGGAAACCTTTTAAAAATCTATGGGAATTTTGAGGGGTGAACATCAAAATATTCTTGACACCTTAATCACACAGACTGTCTACTTATACCCATAAGCGTCCTAAACCAATACAATTGCCAATTTAAAGGGCAAACACTGAAAAGTGCTCGGAGAACTGAAACTATACACACTGAAGTACCTATGAACAGCAAATTCTAAAAATGGATTTTGAAATACCGTAGATTGTGTTACATTTGGAAGGATCAGCAGAGAAACTTGCTCCAAAATGCTGCATTCTATTAGAAAGTAACAACGTTATTGTTCTAGAATGCCACAATGCCGAGCATTTTCTAGTTCCGGATTGCAATGACCAATAAGCATTATTGGAGGAATGATGAACCCCCAATTGAAATACAGCAACACAAAAAAGCCAACACTGTTACCAGATAGTTATATTAGCAGACAGTCCCTCAGCCCCTATCACTGGTATCAGCAGTGACACTAGAGGAGGTTGACCATTACTTCTACCAAGCACAGTACAGTAATTGAACATGCCAGCAATATTTGTATCACAACAGCTCTTTAACAGTTATTGTCATTTTAAACTTAAAATATAAGACTATGGTTTAAAGGGTAAGACATTTATTTCTGCACAATGTTCATTTTCTATTTTAACACAATTTTTGATAAGTCTTATAACAATATCGGGGCTGCCTAATATGTTGTGACCCGACTTAATGACTGTAACTGTCCATCCCAGTTTTTGAATTTCAAGGTTTTATATTGGAAACTTGATTCTTAAACAAGTTCTACATAGGAGCAGAATTGATTTTTACTGCAGGCTTCATTTACCACCTTTCCAGGGACGTCCCCTGAGCTCAAGTGTTCAACGCGTTTCATGGCTACAACTTCCTTCCTTTTCCTTTATTTATTCAGGTTTTTCATTCATTTATTTTTCTTCATTGCTTCACATTAAGCGACTGTCTTTTTGGTGGCAAGTGAGCAGCAATTTACAGTACATGGTAAATGAAACGTAATACAATTTTAAAATCCATTAAGATTGCCAGCGAAGAAATGCAAGTTATTTTTTTAGTTTTACTTGTCCTTTATCATGAAACCACACACTGGCCTGATTTTGTGAAGCAATGAACTGACAATGCAGCTAACCCAGCGGGTAAGCCAATGTTCTCAGCTTAAAAAAAGGTCTGTCACTCTCACTGAAAGGGGGAGTCAAGCTGATAATAAGTTTCTTGAGAGACTGTAATACCACGTTACACTTTAATTTGGTGTTAAATGGATTTGTTTGCAATCGTTTTATTATATTTTTTTTACAATGTGCTCAGAAGAGCTTTTAAGGTTTCTCTATGAGAGGTGACTAAGCTCATAGGCTGATCTATTACTCTAACTGCTGTGAATAACCGCATATAAAATCCCCCCATTCCCTGCTTCTCTCCTGCCCTGTATTACACTGCCCCTGCCAGTCACGTTTTCTTTGCTTTACAAGTGCCAATCTCCTTGTCTGCCTCCCTTTCAATGTGTGACATTTCTAGGGTGATTAGGATGCACACATTCCACTGAGATTCCCCGCCATGCGGTAATGATAGGGTAACCGCGCTCTACCGTTAACAGGGGATTTCTGTAACAGGCCATGACAAAACATAGGATCTGCTGTTTTATTCAGAATTTAAAGCATTTCGAAGCTTTCGCAGCTTATTAGCATTT
Source organism: Hymenochirus boettgeri (assembly GCA_019447015.1). Classification (NCBI taxonomy): domain Eukaryota; kingdom Metazoa; phylum Chordata; class Amphibia; order Anura; family Pipidae; genus Hymenochirus; species Hymenochirus boettgeri. Next base: position 251,142,152 of record CM033472.1, on the reverse strand, counting down.
TACTACCGGGAATGGTTGGTGGTTTATTTTGTTGTGAATAAAATGCTGGATTGTTCCTCTGCGTTCATCCTATCAATGAGCAATAAAACACAACAAAACACACGCACTCTAGAATAGCAGAAGGTGTCCGGGGAATGCTGTGAGTTGTAGTTTTCAAACATCTGAGAGGATACTGGTTGCCCTATCCCCGTTCTAGAGCATTCAAGTTTTAGAACATCCTCCTAGAATGCACTGCTGGAGGAATGAAGAGAGAGTCCAAACACCCTGTTGAGTAAGAGGTTAGTATTTTCTTGCTCAATCGAATCAGCATTTTGCCAAAGATTGTAGTAGTTTTATTCTAACAAGACACAGGGGTCGTGCATTTGGGTGATACCTACAGCAAGTGCACAAACAAGCAAGTGGTTCGGGGTCCATCTGCCCCTTAAGCCCATAGCTGGTAGGCCGTAGGGCCGTAGGTCCCTTTGGTCAGTAGATGTACAGAACCTTACCAACTTGCCCTCCATTTCTGCTCCCAGGCTGGGGGGTCTCGAATGTGATAAGCCTGAAGGTCTTAAAAGAGACCCCGGCAATCCCACCACAAACACGAACAAACAGCAAAAAAGAATAAGTGCATGTGATACAGTGCATAAAAACAAATAATCTAAGCAGACACTGGAGTAATCAGTATGGCAGCAGGAAGGCATGTTACCCTGCTGGAGCAATAACACCAATGAAGAGATTTCAAAAAATGTAACCTTGTGTATAGAGGATCCCTTTTAGATGTCAAAATAATCTCAACCTCAATAAATCAATGATTAATATACATAACTCTTGATAACAACACGTATTAATTATAATACACGTTCCCCCGTATGTACCCAGCCTTAATCTGGTCTCATGATTACGCTCTAAGCCATATTCTAGTTATTGGTAAATATTATAGACTACGCTGAACTTAATTTCCATCACAAGTCAAGCCCGGCTGGTGACCCTTCCCCTGTTATTGAGCTTCAATCCTAAGGCCACCCAACACCCTTAGACCTTTGTCTTTGTCTTGACCTTAGACCGATGTGTGTTCATGGTAAAATGACTTGGTCCCTCTGAGGAACAGGAGAAGAAATTTCAGCATGTGAAGATTCTCACTAGAACATCAAATTGTACAAGGAAATGGTTAAGCATAAAAATCAATGACATCACGATCTCCAGATCCTAGTTTAATTGGACGTTTGTGGTTTGTACTTAAGGAAACAAACCAAGCCATCTGGTGGAACTAAAGAAATTCTTCATGGTAGAAATGTCAAAATCCCCTAGGAGATATGTCACCGCCTTAATAACCTCTAAAAGAGGCATCTTCCCGGCGCGATCAATACACAGATCCACCTAAATCAATAGATCTGAAACGTGCAGATTATGTTTTCAATATTTTTCTTAATATTATTTATATTATTTTATAAGAATCAAACCTGTTTGGGTAACAACCTCCAAACATGAATTAGTTTTAGTTCACCAGTTAAGATTACAATCAAGGTTATTTAGGGTGATTCAGAATGTTAGATCCTATCTATCACATTGCTTACCATTTTGTAATATCATTGGGAATACACACACATGGAAACTTTGTAATATTATCAGATGTGCACAGACCTCCCTCACATCAAACTAAAAAAGTAATTTAGCCGGGTTACACACATGCCACACCTCAGAAAGATGACATACAGGATCTGCAAGATCAGGACACACACAGTCCCAAGCATTTTCTCTATACACATCATATACACAGCATATACACATTATATACACATCATATACACAACATATACACATCATATACACAGCATATACACAGCATATACACATTATATACACATCATATACACATCATATACACATCATATACACATCATATACACATCATATACACATCATATACACATCATATACACATCATATACACATCATATACACAGCATATACACATCATATACACATCATATACACATCATATACACATCATATACACAGCATATACACATCATATACACAGCATATACACAGCATATACACAGCATATACACATCATATACACAGCATATACACATCATATACACAGCATATACACAGCATATACACATCATATACACAGCATATACACAGCATGATTTCTTCTGCTCTAATAATTTTCATCTTCTTGCCCTTATTGAAACCTGGCTTTCCCAACATGACTCTACTATCGAGGCCTCCCTTGCTCATAGTGGGCTCAGCTTTTCCCATTCGCCTCGCTCTTCCGGTCGTGGTGGGGGTGTTGGCCTTTTACTTTCCTCCTCCTATCGATTTACTAAAATTACCTCCCCGCCTGACCTTTCATTCACATCTTTTGAGGCTCATTCAATTCAGGTCTCCCACCCCTTGTCCCTACGAGTAGTTGTGGTGTACAGACCGCCGTCTACAGCGTCTCCGTCTGCATTCCTCTCCGACTATGAAACTTGGCTTACTTTCTTACTTACTCTCTGCTGACTGTCCTGTAGTATATACACAGCATATACACAACATATACACATCATATACACAGCATATACACATCATATACACATCATATACATATCATATACACATATACACAGCATATACACATCATATACACATCATATACATATCATATACACATCATATACACATCATATACAAATTATATACACATCATATACACAGCATATACAAAGCATATAAACAACATATACACAGCATATACACATCATATACACAACATATACACATCATATACACAGCATATACACAGCATATATACAACATATACACAACATATGCACATCATATACACATCATATACACAGCATATACACGGCATATACACATCATATACACAGCATATACACAGCATATACACATCATATACACATCATATACACACCATATACACATCATATACACATCATATACACATTATATACACAGCATATACAAAGCATATATACAACATATACACATCATATACACATCATATACACAGCATATACACAGTATATATACATCATATACACAACATATACACATCATATACACAACACATGCACATCATATACACATGTATATGATGTGTATATGCTGTGTATATGCTGTGTATATGATGGTGATTGGTGTATATGATGTGTATATGCTGTGTATATGTGTGTATATGCTGGGTAGATAGTGTATATGGTGTTATGATGTGTATATGATGGTATATGATGGTGTATAGTGATGTGTATATGCTGTGTATATGATGTGTATATGATGTGTATATGATGTGTATATGATGTGTATATGCATGTGTATATGATGTGTATATGATGTGTATATGAGTGGTGTATATGCTGTGATATATGTGTATGTGTATATGATGTGTATATGGGTGTATTGTGTGTATATGATGTGTATATGTGTGTATACGAGTGATAGCTGATGTGTATATGATGTGTATATGTTGTGTATATCGTTGGGTTATATGTGTGTATATGTGTGTATATGTGGGTATATGATGTAATATGTGTGTATATGATGTGTATATGATGTGAAATATGTGTATATGAGTGTGTATATGATGTGTATATATGTGGATATGCTGGTATATGATGTGTATATGCTGTGTATATGATGTGTATATGTGTGTATATGAGTGTATAACGCTGTGTATACGATGTGTATATGCTGTGATATGATGTGTATATGCTGTGTAATGTGTGTATATGATGTGTATATG